>APFE031031238.1:40429-56446 GCA_000404065.3 Pinus taeda
TAGCACCTGAATAACCAGTATTATAAAACATATTTAACATGAAAGTCAAGGAGTCCATGAAACAAATAACATGAGATACTTGTTGAGAAAAATGAGCTTGATTGTATTAATTCAAAAGAAGAAGAACTTTAAAACCTTCGCCTTGACGCTGTACAAGCTCCTTCCAGGGTCCAACAAGAAGTATCCTCTACTTTGACAAGCTTCACTCACTCCCCAATGAAGCCAAAAAGGTATATGATCTCTCTTCTTAAGCTCAAATAGGAAGTCTTGATTTCACTAGCCTTTACCCTCAAAAGTTCAGCTTCTAACCTCTCCAACCACTAACCCAATGCCTCCATTTATAGTGCAATAGAGGGCAATTACTAGGTCCTCTTTCAAAGGGATAGAATCCTCCTTCAAAGGGATAGCTCCTCCTAACAAGGGATTAGCTCCTTCTCTTTTTGGATGCATGAACCACTTTGGAGCGAACAATCCACGTCAAAAATCCTTCTATAAACTTCTAGAATTAACCCAAAGTGAGTTTTTTAAGATAAAAATTGTGCCTTTTGACTTTCACAGGGGTACGCACCCTCTCCTTTACATACAGAGCGTATAAGTACGCAGATACTCTGAACAAAAGGTGCGGCCTCGCAGGCAAAAGTGAGAGAAAGTGCGAAACCAAAGTTACATTGCTTTTTTGATGTCTTTCTCTCATTTCCAAAGCTTGTTTTGAAGAGCTGAGGTCTGAGACTTGCTTAGGAGGCTGGTATAGGTGGTGATAGACCCATACCGACTGCAAATAATCAAGGTGACGATATTTTTGTGTAACACCTACTTTAGAACAGATCGAAGACATATTTACAAGCCACTGGGACGTGTAAAGTTTGAAATGTTCATAATGTTACTCGACATGTCAGATGTCCCTTCAGATTAAGGGGGGAATGTTGACTAATCCTTGGGGATTGTTATTGTATAATATGTAATTACTTTTACATTCCATTTTTACGGTTAATAAGTTACTGAGACACAACTGTCTCGTACCTAGATTGCACATGTATAAATAAGTAATTTTATCATTAATACGACACACTTCCATTGTGGAGTTTATTTGGGATTGTACATAATGCCCAACCACAAGCAATTGATCCACCCAATAATTTGATCCTTTACAATTTCAACTAGATCTCCAGGAATGACTCAATTCATAGATGCACTTTATGAGCAAGATTCAAACTGTGGCTCGATGCACTATATCGTTCACACCTAGATCATTCAACTTGAACTCCATTGCATTGGACCAACAATTGAGCCGAAACAAGATATGCAAAAAGAAAACAAAAATTCAGATCTAGGCTAGTACTCCAAACCAAAGAGATTAATCGCACTTACAAAAACACACACACAAGGGTTTTATCACACCCTATCTTTATAACTTTGGAGTATTGACTAGATCTTGTTGGCTCATTAGTTACCATCGGTAAATACCTTAGATTTGTCTATTGGTATTCTAGCCACTGGTTGAATGCAATGATCGCCCATACATTCACACCCAAAAAATAACTATTTAGGACCAAAACAACTAACTTGAACCAGACTGTTAAATGAAACTATTACTTAACTATGGTTGTACCATTTAGTTTATTCCATCATGCCGATGAAATCTTAGGCCAATACCTCGATGACCAATAATTAATCGTGTGTATACCAATTAGAGGACTACAATAGCTCCACTAACTCCATAATCAGCTCATCATTGCATTTACACCATTGGAGTCATCAAACTAGATCTTTGTTCATCGCTTGGCCATTTAAAAATAATCCCTAGAGAGCTTTCTCTTGACCATATTAGTGCATTCATTACGTTCCACAACCAAATCAACCCATTGCCCATATCCATGATAAAAAGACATTGACATGTTCCAGCATTGGTGAATTACCGAAGTATGAAATTCTGGTAGTATTGGAGTATGGAATTTCGATAGAAATGTAATATGAAATTTTGATAAAATTGAAAGTATCATGGTCTTGTAACACTTGGAGAATTCAAATTTCTTTCCTAGATCTGTTTCTGATGTCAATCACTTCAATTCTTCTGTACCAAGAATGCCAAAAAAACCACAATCCAAATTGACATTATGCCAGCCAATCAACTAGCCATAATGCCAATATTACACATGATCTATAGCATCACCACATGCCTCAATTTGTTTCTTTCAAGATAAAAAAGAAATCATAAATCCCATGTTCCAAGACATAGGAAGAGAAAAACCGATCCATATGACAATAACTTCCCTACCATAGGAGCCCTTTTCTTTTAATGATCAGCCATATGGTTGCATCTAGTTGGTATAGCTTTATGAAACTATCCAACATTATATGCATTTTTGCATTATAAAAGAAAATTTGACAATAATAGTTTGACATGATATTTTTATCTTCGCACATACATAACTTACTCACGTTTAATGGAAACGAGTTGATAAACACGTTTTAAAATTTGTATTATCCCAATTCTCTCTATAATTAATTACATAGTAGACTTAATTCCAAGGTTAATTTATTTGAGGTTTATCATAACATTAATATTTAGCATTTCTAAGGATATTTGACATTGATATGGATTCGGAACAGTCAATGAACAAACTTGGAAGGTTATCTTTATCACGTGATTGGATGCTTTTACAATGTCGTTTTTCCTAACGGTGGGATGTTGAATGATCAAATGTCTTTGCAATCGCTGTTTATAGAGTCTAAAACCTGTTGGTGGATCACTCGATCTCTGACGAACGACAACCCTTCCCCTCCGAGACAACATTGGCAATATGGAGATGCAACTTAGAACAAATATGGTAAACAAGCCACACAATTTATTAAAGTGTTTTTAAAATATTATTACTAGTCATGATAAAGCTAGATATTTCTAGAAGAGTTTAATCACATCAAATATAGATTTTCTTATCGGTATAAAAAAAACTTTATACGAACTGAGTGGTCTTTATTTTAGTGAAAGCAATGAATGCATTGAACTTTATAAGTCACAGTTCTTTTCATGTGAATTGAATTCTGTTTTTTAAGTTCTTTCGTGTGAATTGAATTATGTTTCTTTAGTTGATGTAACTGCTTTTATCTATTAAGTTTTAGTCTTAACTATTTTTTATTCTTAATTATTTTTTAGTGGCTAGAAATACTAAATATATGAGTAAAAAATGAAATCCGATTGTTACCATAGTAACATTAATCATATGTAATGAAATATTGAAGTATGGATATTTTTCATAATAAAGATATTGAGTAGTTTGAAATATATTTATGATGATTTGGATGTTAGTTCAAATTTTGCATTTTTTCATTCCAACCTTCTTTTGAAGAAGCAATCAAAGATGAAAATTAGGTGCAACTCATGGATGAAGAAATTGAAGCTATTGAAAAGAATGATACATGGGATTTGGTTAATTTGCCAAAGGACAAAAATCTTATTGGTGTAAAGTGGGTGTACAAGACAAAGTTGAATGAGAAAGGTAAAATTCACAGATTTAAAGCTAGACTTGTAGCAAAAAGATTCTCGCAACAATTGGGAATAGATTTTGGAGAAATGTTTGCTCCAGTAGCTAGATTAGATACTATAAGAGTAGGTCTAGCCACAAAAACTTAGAATAAGTGGAAACTATATTAGATGGATGTGAAATCAACCTTTGTGAATGGAATTCTAGAAGAAGAAATTTATATGCAGCAGCCTCTAGGATATGAAGTTGAAGGTAATGAAGAGAAATTCTATAGGTTGAAGAAAGCGCTCTATGGATCGAAGCAAGCGCCTAGACCCTGGTATAGAAAAATTGACAGCTACATGATTTAAAATGGATTTTTCATAAGTAACATTGAACCTACCTTGTGCACAAAGGTAAATGAGCATGGACAGATTTTGATTGTTTGCTTATATGTTGGTGACATTATTTTTACAGGTGATTTTGAGTTAGATGAATTTAAAGCATCCATGATGAAAGAATTTGAGATGACAAATTTTGGTCTCATGAAATATTTTCTTGGAATAAATGTTGAGCAATCTGAAAAACGAATTTTTATTTGTCAAAATAAATATGCCAAAGATTTCTTGAAAATATTTAGGATGGAAATTGCAACCCTGTCCCTACACCAGTTGCAATAGGTACAAAGTCAAGCAAGAATGTTGAAGGATTAGGTGTCAATCCAACTCTATTCAAAATATTGGTTGGAAGCCTCATGTATCTCACAGCCACAAGATCGGATATCATGCAAGGAGTGAGTTTGATTTCCAGATTTATAGAGACTCCAAAAGACACATTGGAGTGCAGGAAAAATAATTCTGAGGTACATAGCAAGAACTAGAGATTGTGACATAATGTATTCAAGCAAAGAAAAGTAGGATCTGATTGGATACATAGACAATGGTTTTGTAGGAAGTTTGGATGATAGGAAGAGAACTTCTGGTTTTGTGTTCTATCTTGGTTCAAGTGTGATTTCATGGGCATCTAAGAAGCATCCCATAGTGACACTTTCGTCAGCGGGAGTAGAATATGTAGCAGCAACATCAACAACATGTCAAGCAGTGTGGTTAAGAAGAGTATTTAATGGACTCAAGCAGGAACAACAAGGATCAACACCAATATATTGTGACAACACCTCAACGATTGCACTATCCAAGAATAGGGTGTTTCATCAGAAGAGCAAGCATATTGATACTATATATCACTTTATTAGAGAACTTGTGAGCAATGGAGAAGTTTACTTGAAGCCTTGTAAATCTAGTGATCAATTGGCTGATATATTTACCAAGTGATTTGTTTGAGTTTCATAGAAGAAACTTGCGTGTTGTAAGCCTAGCTGAGACATATACCAGTAGACATGTTTAAGTTTCATGAGTGATGTTTTAGTTTAGCGGTCATAATTAAGGGGGAGTGTTAAAATAAGCTAATTACTCTCGCATGAGGAGTTGGCTAAAATTAAAGAGCCAATTAACTAAGTGTTGAGTGTTGAGTATTGAGAGTTGAGTCAAGTCGAGTTAAGGGATAAATGACTTTTAGTGTGTGGTTGCATGTCAACATATTTTAGGTGAGTCTCTAGTCAAAAAGGTTTAAATTCCCTTCACCGGGTTCATTGTAAGAATCAAGTTTTGTGTGATCAATAGAAGAGTCGCAGCTTGTGTGTTTTGTGTGTGAATTTGTGTTTTTTCTCCTCCGCCTTTCCAATAGCAGTGACCCTGAGTTTCAAGTACACTCATGTGATTATGAAAACCATCCCCTGATTTATATCAGCGGAAGCAAATATCACATAGTGGATTCCTCTTTCTTGGCAAATTCTAGCACATTTAAAATATTGAGAATTGTTAGCAACAATCCGTGGGAAGGAAATTGCAAATTTTCAGGCTATTACTCTCCTTTCTAGCGATCTATCTCTTTTTTTCATATCAACAATACATACACTAATCTCACGCTTTGCAAGCACTGTGGTCAAATTTCTCCAAACTTGAGTTTATGTGAAGATAATTGATACTACAGTTTGAAACCAAAATAAAACTTAGAGGGGAAAACCTCCTGTCACACATTTTAGCTACCAATTAATAACAATATCTCTCCAAAGGTCATTAATAGTCCTTTTCTTGGGAAGGGTTTTGAGGTAATATGGCGGGTTGACGTGAATAGATTACGAAGTTATGGTGCTTGTGTGAATAGTGGCGGGAGTTGTGGTTATAAATTTTCAAAACCAAGCTCTACACTTGTTTGCTATTGTCCCAATAGCACATCTAATCTAGGAAAATGTCTTGGCAATGGTAACTTTACACTGATTTCTACAAATTTGTTTCTGAAGCTCAGTGCTTGAAACTTCTCTATCTATAAAGATAGATTAAATCAACCATTTTGCTAGTACTGTGGAATAGTGTTAGTCATGTATGTTTCACGATTTATTAAGTATGCATTCTCTTACATGCGGATCCTTGCAAGTCCTAACAATAAAGGAGGTCAAAACAACTCAAAGATTATAATAGGTAAATATGACCATTCCTTGCTATTATGTGGCTGCGATTTAATGCCAAGGTAATGAAGATAGCATTGATATCAATCTATTCATTCCACTTTATGTTGCTCCATTGCAGGAGTTGTGGTAACACCAATAGAATTAGTATTGTTCTTAAGATTTGATGCCAAAAGGAAAAGACATAGATAGAGAATCAGAGAGATGCACAAGATTGAAACCATTTCTCATTGATCAAACTGCTTGGAAAACCAGTACATTATATAGTCACACATAGAAAAAATCTAGGGAAATCTAGATGCAAATAATTTAGATCACCAACTCATAACACTAACTACGAAGACACAAATCATAATAGATAGACTCAAACACTAATTACGAGTACACAACTCATCAACTCTATCTGTATTCACCATTTTGACATTATTCCAACATCCCCCCTTAATGGAGAAATGGATTTTGAGCAATGCCTAATTGTTGTCTACATATTTCAAAGTTCATCTTTCCAAGAGGCTTACTATTGTTCTCAACTCTTATGGCCATGAGACCTCTAGATGGTTGCAATTGTACAAAAATGATCTGGAGTTTTCCACCACATACTAGATTCTAGTGGATGGAAAGCAAGTTCCATATTTCCACTTACATGATGCATTATTATTCTACCTAGGCCACCTTTGTGTTCCTTCAAGTGAGCATGCCAAGCTGATTTGGGAGGCACACTACAGTAGGGTCGAGGGACACTTTGGTATGGAGAAAACTATGGTTGTACTACAAAAGTGTTTTATTAGCCAAAACATCATCAAGACATTGGAAAATATATCAAATCCCGCACTACATGTGCCATTTCCAAACCAACGATCAAGAAGCAAGGCATGTACACTCCTCTGCCTACTCCCAACCATCCCTAGGAATCCATCTACATGAACTGTCTGTCGAGCCTCCTATATACCAAGCATGGTAATGACTGTGTATTTGTGTTCATGGATATACTTTCTAACATGGTTATATTGGCAGCTTACAAAAACAGTATCACAAGAGAGTACACTTCCAAACTCTTCCTTGAATGAGTATGGGTACATTTTGGAGTCCATATCAAATTGGGATAGCAAGTTCCTTAGCACATTTTGGTGAAGCCTCTAGACATTATTGGAAACTAAGCTCAGTAGATCTACTACATTCCACCTCGAGAGTGATGGTTAGATAGAGGTTGTCAATGGGATGATGGTGAACATATTGTACAACTCCAAGCATCCATGAACCTAGGATGAGAGAATTCCTTCATTAGGGGAATTTTGAGGTCCAAAATGGGCCTCCTAAGAAAAATGTACAACCAAAATAAACTTTATAAGAACCAATAGGATTTAAGATGATGATGTCAACCATGGGGAGTGATTCACCATTTCTAGAGTAAAAAAGTAAAAAGATTAGAAAATAATAAAATAATAAAACTACTTTTTCAACTTGTATTCTCAATTTATATCCCTAAGGGTTTACTCAAATTTCGAGTGGGAGTACTCGTTGGATGAAAAATTTAATTCCTCATCCAAAGAGTACCCATGTTTCATACTTTCAACGGACCTTGCTATACGAAAAATGAGAAATACATGAAAAATCATGATTGCAATCATGTTTTTCATATATTTCTCATTTTGCATATAGCAAGGTTGATTGAAAGCATGCAACATGGGTACTCCTTTGATGAGGAATCAAATTATGAATCCAACAAGTGTTTCTTCTTGAAATTTGAGTAAACCCATAGGGAGATAAGTTGAAAATATCAATTGAAAAAATAGTTTTTTCTTTTTCCCATCTAAAATTTGATGGTGTAATCTAATCTTATTTTATTATTTACACCATTATTTTATAATTTCCCTAGGAGGTCCATTTTATACCTCAAAACTCCCCTAATGATGTGCAACACTGTTATAATAAAGCTCTGCATAACTTGATTGACTACAATCCTTTTCAAGTGGGTCTCGATTTTCAACCATTATGTCTCATTGATGTTTCCATGCCTAATGTGACTACACCAACATAATCCACACATGTACATTTCGAGGATGATAAAACAACCAATTTTATTCATCCAACACATCCACCAGTAGGTGCATGAAATCTTGTATAAGTCCAATTCCAAGTACAAGTAGCGACATGATCAACATCGGGTGCCACACAAGTTTCAGGTGGGTAACCAAGTTTGGTTTCATTTGTAGAAAGAATGACTTATCGAAGCCCATCAGAAGCTCAAACAAATTTTATATAGGCCTTACACAATCACCAAGTTTGTGGGATATAATTCTTTTGAGGTCAACATTCCCCCATTCTTTGGCTTGCACCCAATGATCAATGTGGACCACCGTCGAGCATATTTTTTACCATTACTGGACACATTAGACATTGTCGAACAACTAACACAAACAAAGCTAAACCTAGAGTGAATGGAATAGGCTGCAAATGATCAGATCATGGAAACAAAAATAAAGAACACTGACCAACAGAAGATCCAATTGTATCAGGTTGTCAAAGTTGGGCAACTCCTACACCAAGGCAAGTGGCTCACGAGGGACCAAGTTTAGTAGAAGTTTCCTGATCTCATGGAGGCATTCAAGACAATGGAGACCATTGCTTCCTAAGGGAGGAGGACTGATATAGGTGGATATTGGTAGCCACCCACCTATTCCACTTGGACCCCCACCATTGTTTCTTGCAGTTTCCTTAATTGTAGCACAATTTACTATTTTTGGTAGTTTTTCAAGTCTGTAACTTTTAGAGCCATTTTGAGGTGCTAAATAATGTTTTTTTGGAAAATGGGCTAACCAATAACCTATGAATGGTTTTTTAGTTGAATTTTTTAGTCTTCAGATAGATATTTCTAATGAGCTATCATACGCATCAAATATACGACCCCAATAAGTTGATGTACCAACTTACCATAATGGGGCCCATAGACTTTTGGTGCTTCATCTCTTAGGGTTAGATTTTTGGATGTTTAGCATTTTCCAATAGGTCTCAATAATAAATATGCCTTCAAGCCTCATTTTAACATAGTTCAGAAGTCATGTAGCTGCCACATCTCTTCTGAGATATAAGCTACCATCACCTAAGTTAGTTCATTTCCATTATGCATGTAAACAATTTTCAGTACTTTGTTATCGATGAATTGAAGTTCTATTTTCACTTTATTTCTATATTTCTATTTATATTTGTATTTCATGTTGTTCCTTCATAAAATCCGAATCATAATAGATATAAATAAATTTAAAAAAATAATAATATGTTCAAAATTTTAAATTTAAATGAAAAACAAAATAATTACGCAGAAAGTTTAAATTCATTACATTGCCAAATATAAATATATATCACTAACAAGAAATAACAAATATTTGTTCAATACATTTTAAACAATCCAACTCGATTTCATTAGCAACTACTTAATAGCAATAATATTAACTTTCAGCTAGTGATGCAAGAGCCTACATGTCAGGCCTTGTTTTATTTGTATGAATGTATTGAAAATTTTATTTTATTAATTTCTTAGATGTGTAGAAAATATACATAATTTGTCATGGTTATATTTTGAATAAATTTAGATGATTTTTTCTGGCACACATATCTGTTTGGATATTTTTTATAAGGAAAAATTATAATTAAAAATAAAATACTTTTTTCTTTTCTAAATTCTTATAAAAATTTAACACTTCCATTTATAATCTACATTATATAAAAAGAAATGGTGAACAAAGAGATGGCAAACATAGTGTGTGAGAGACTGGTTTTCACTATAGGTTCCTTTGGTTTTTGCACTCATGTGTGGGTACAAAGGTAAATTGGGTGGGATACTGTACTTTGAGTATCTAGCGAGGTGAAGGGGAGGGTTTTCGCCTCTATTGAAATCCTTGGCTATAAACTGGCAACAATCGGTTTCATAGGGAAGCTCAAATTTTGCAGAGATGCTTCTCTTATCATGGATTGTGAGGAATGTTTTGTGGGTCTCTTTGGTTTGGATATGGCTTGCCTCCATGGTTTTTTTTAGCCTAGGCGGGATCTAGATTCAAAATAGTGAGGGTACAAAGCTATCAACAAAATATTTGCTGAAACGCCTAAAATAATTTCCATTAAGCTATGGAAATGTCATCTCCCCCTCATTTTCACTTGCTCTCCGACCTCATCTAGATCTTCAGGGTTATGGTCTTCTGAGTGGTATGTGATCCATTCAGTTTCCTTCTCTATGGTTTGGGCATTTTTCCGGCCTAGATCGAAGACGTTGTTGTCATATCAGTGTTACAAAACTTATGTCTTGGTTAAAGATGTGCTCATGGAGACCCTTAGATGTCGCATTGTTAGGACTTCGTTCGTTCAGGGAAACACCATTCTTTTTGTTCTAGAGCCAAGGAAGTGGTCAAAATTTTGTGCATTGTAGTTTAGTGCCTCCTCTATGGATGCTTGGCCCTTTGTCTATGGGATGGTGTTATAGACATTTTTGGGCACTTTAACCCCAATCATAAATGTCCATAAACTGAGGGCTCCTAAGTCCCTAAAAGTGTTGCTTCACTGCCTAAAGGAACAAGGTCAGCTGATTACATCATCTCCCAGAAGTTCTCCACTGAAAACTGCTCATAAATGGTCAAAACTGGACCATATTGAAAGCTCAATGCAGAGGGTGCGATGCATGTCACCTTCCCAGTGTACAAGGTGCGATGCATATTGAATTGCTCCTCTGTAGGGTGCGATGGTCAGGAATGGAAAAATGGCAGGGACAAAAAATGTGAGGTGGAAGATCATGGAATCTTCTAGAATCTTCCCGTCTGACACTTGCCTCTCTATTTTCGACCAGGGATGAGTAAGAGATCATCATTCTCCAAGTGGAAGCAGGAACTATCAGAGAGAGGACACTAATCAAGATCCCAGAAGATGACTCACCTCTCAGTAATCATCTATATATGGATCCCTCATCACAGAGATCCAGAAGCTGGAATTTTGTATCTTATAGAGAAGTGCTATTGGTTTTCTGGTGTACATTCATAGTGTTGGGTGATCTAAGCTTTGCTTGAGGTGAATAAGGGCTTCCTAGCTGGAGGATGATGCTGTGTCAGAGCATATGGTTGTAATCCTCTTGCTACTTTTCATCTTAATAAAGATATTCTTGTTTTCTTCCATATTCTTGTGTACTTGTTTATATATGCATTCATATGGTTAACACACATCTGATCCTGTGTTATTTATAGATATAGATCTTTGTTTCTTCGATAGTGGTATGTTGCTATGATTCCACAGGTTCTCTTTGAAGTTGGGCAGATGAAGAAGAAGTAGCGAAGCTCTATCAAGAAGGAGAGGAAATCAAGCGCAAGACTCAGGTTGGTCTTCTTGGTTCTCCTCCTGTCTATTTCCATAAAAGAAAACAATAGTAAACTTTACTTGTTTGTTTCTAAGATAGCCACCCATCTTAGTGGGAATAGCAACATCTGAGTGGACACTATTCCCGATAACAAAATGGCGACTCCGCTGGGGAGTGAATAGATTACTTGTTATCTTATCTATCCTTGTTTCTTTTATAAACTTACAGACAGAGCCTGAAGTCAAGCCAGCTAGCCTTCGAACTGCATTTGTTTTACAAATGCAAAGTAGATCAATGCTGCTTCAATCTATCTCCGGGCTTTGTTTATGAATTAAACAATAGATATGCAAGCAATCTAATTTCCCTAAGTGGTGGCTCTAGTAACCTCTTAGATCACCCCTGTGTTTTACATACACTGAGCATTACTTACTTGTCCTAAACACCTGAACTGAATTGCAAACTGTGAGTGAAAACCTATTTGAAGTCTAACACTAGTACCATCACACCCTGCCTTCAAGGCAGTCTGTATGCATCACACTTCCCAAGTGCAGTAGGTACGCTGCATACTGGTTTCACTGTGTAACAGGTGCGATGGTCAGGGAGGGTTAACTTTACCCTCAGACTATGGTTTTTTCTCACTGTTTTCTATCCTATTCAGGAGTTTTGTTGTCTGTAGTCAGTGTACTTCGGAGAAAACCCCCTTCTCTTGCATTATTCTGCCTCCTTAGTGCAAAGAACTGTAAATGTTTTTTTATGTATTGTGCGTCATTTTCAGTTCTCTTTTGCAAAAAAGTAGCATAGTTGAACTGTCGTCTCTAGATCTGAAAGTGTTGTAGCTGTCGTTTTCACTTTTGGAAAACAATCCCATTTTTCTTGATAGTCGATTATACAGTTACTATTGCTTAGGATTTGAATTAGTAGTTTTAAGGTTTCGAAAAGCAATTTTCATTTCAAAATCGCAAAGTGTCTCTCTTGCTTTCACTTCATTTTGAAAAAGAATTTTGTTGAGTATTGTCGCTTTAAAAACAATTCAGATTTGCACATAGCTTTCTTAACATCATTCACATTAAGAAGGCTGAAAACAAATACATGCATGTGCATTTGCATTTTGATTGCTTGGCTTGATTTAGGACTGTGCATTTAGCGTGTGCTCTGTGCTCTGTGAAGAAAAGATTCTTGAATTTCTTCCCTTAGTGGCTAGGATTTTCATTGCCGAAAGAAGATTAAACGTTTGTTTATCATCTTAGACTGCATTTTAGGAATTATATACACATCACGTGGTGAACCTGAAAGGCCAATTGTTAAGTAAGATCAGCTTAAAATAAATTCAATGAATCTAACAACGCTTTGGAACTTAACGCACAACATCTATAGGTCTAGGCTAGAGACGTATTTCGGCGTCGTAAAACCTGGTAACTGTTGTTTTCAGTGTTGGTTGGATGATTCCTCCACTCTGAGACGGCAAGTTCCAGTACAGACTTGTGCTCCCACGTACCGTCGAGTATATATTGGGAGACCACAATAGGTTGCATCCTTTATCCTTAGGAAGATGTGTCTGCCGCCCTATAGATCGCAATGCACTGAACACAACATTCGGGAAGATTGACTGTCGTACCATAAAAAGTATTCTACGGTTTTGCGATTGGTTTGGTAATCCTCTCTGCCTAGATCTCCAAAGAAGTCCATTTTTCTCCTTCTCAGACTCATTAAACGAAAAGGTCCTCTGAGAACTTGTCACTTTAGGCTCAATAAAAATCTAAGGTGACTAGAGTCATCTTTTGTTTTTTCTTGACTCTTTAAAATTGAAAAAACAAGTTGTGTCCAAGCATCTAAAAATTTATTTTAAATCGGAATAACATCACAAATTTCCCCATTGATCTTTAGGTTGAGAAAATGGAGTCTACCAACCAAGGATTTCCCCTTGAAGGAAATCTTAGTCCCTTCTCCTCTTGGGGAGATGTTGGTGCACCCCATATAGCCACTTTGTCACTCCCAGGATTGACAATTAGTTTGCCTATCTAGCTCTTCTCTACCTCTGTTGTTCAGAATCCCGTAATTCCTGAACAGTCAAATCAGCAACTAGACGACACTAGAGTTGCCTCCCAATCTTCTACTTCATCTGATTCTCCCTCTCCTCCTTCCTCTTCACTTGATAAAGCCAATAAAGCTAAAAATCAAGTAACTGAGAAGAAGAAGAAGCAGAAAGAGAAAAAGGAAAAGAAGAAAAAGGAACCAAAATTGAAAGGGGGTAGCCAAATGTCATCTAGCGAAAATCCTCACACCACACAGTCAAAACTTAAATCTCCTTGTGTCATTTTCAATGGAGACCACTATCACCGAGATTGTCCCTGCATCCCTCGGATCTTAAGGGACTGGTCTCCTTGTTTGCACAATCTGGTAGTGTCAACCTCTGGCAATCATGTTGAATGCTCACCATCAACCAGTGAAAGTGAAGCACATGGACAGAAAAGGAATCCCAAATTTCCTTGTAAGTTGTGTGAAGGCAATCACGCCATCCACCATTGTCCCTTCCTTGACGAGGCTAAAAGAGTTTTGGATGATTGTCCGGTTTCATCGCTATGACTTCCTCCTGGATATAAAAAACACTTGCCAAGTCTTCCACCAGTTGAAAATCCAGTTGGCCCATCATTGTGGTCAGCTGAAGCGTTTATCATTGAAAATGAACCCTGTGAATCCATACCAGATGAACTTCAAAGGGTCGATACGGCAGTTGACCCAGTCTTGCCTTCAGAGTGCTCATCTCCAGAAGATACCGTCACTGAAGAGAAAGAGAATGACACCATTCAAATTCTTTTCATCAAAATAGACTCTGATGAACTTGGGGGCGGTCCTCCTGTTCCTTTATCGTAGGAAGGAATTTCATCAGATTCATATCCGGTCGTCTATCCAGTCCCACCACCAAGCAGCCTAGTCGTTTCCTTCGACTGGAATCTACTAGGCAGACCCCGTTTACGAGCTAGTGTACCATTCAAAATCATTGTACAAGATTACAAAATGGTCATGGTTGGTACCATCATTGATGAAGAGGCTTCTGTGAGTATCCTTTCCTCGACTTCTTGGAAAGCGCTTGGTTTGCCATCGCTTTTTCCTGAAATGAGAAATCTGATAGGCTTTGACAAAGGAACCACTCGACCTTTAGGGATCCTTCCAAATGTGCCCATTACTTTGAGAAGGAAAATTGTTCACATGAACGTTATGGTAGTTCAAGGACCTTTAGATTATAATCTACTCCTTGGACGCGACTATATTTATTGCATGGGAGCCATCGTCTCCTCACTCTTTAGAGTAATGTGTTTTCCGCACGAAGGCAGAATGGTCAAGCTCGTAGACCAAATGTCACTCCCCGGTTCACACATTTCAAATAGTCAAATTCAATCCCTAAATGGTGTTTTCACACAAGAAATGTCTCATCGGTCTCCAGTCCGTCCACCTCATGAGCGCGAGTGATTCAGGAAGATGTGACTGAAACCCAGGGGGCATGCACCCTGGTATGTTTCGGCAGGAAAACCTTGGGTATAGAGTAGGTTTCCACGGAGGATATATGACTAGTCTGACAAACCCGTCCTTACAGGAAAATGGGATTAGGATGGAATAAGATACATTCATTAAAGTTATGTGAGTGGAATGTGTTTGTGCCATTCACCTTTGTCTGTTTCGATATACATCGCCGAGGAAGCATTTTATCTGCTACGTGGATAGAACTTTCTTGGTAACTTGGAAATTTTTCGCTATACTTGGGGGCATGCAAACCTTTCTATGTGCAAGTGAGGAGTGGCTATTTATTTTTTAAATTTATAGGACCTCTAGCCCTTTAAACCCGTAAGGCTAGTCGTTTCCTAACTTTCATAAAGAAAGGATCCGTGGCAAAGCTTGAGAGATGTAAGCCACTTCAAAATAAAATCTCGAATGAGACATTCTTATCATACGACTGGCGAGCAATGTTGTCACAGAGTTCAAGCTCGTTAAAAAATAAACACTCCATGAGCAGTTTTAGCGCGTAGTTCAAGCTCGTTAAAAAATAAACATAAGTCATGAGCAAATGTTTCCCCCCGGCATTTAAGCTCATTAAAAAATGAACCAGTAAATAACCATTGTGAATGCCTTATCGCCAGCTTTTGAGCCTTGGTCGTGTTCTTGCCATCACCTCCAATCTGTTTTTAGCGGATCAGTCACCCCCATATGATTGTTTACCCCTTCGAGGAACATCTACGAAGAGTGATTCTGTTAGCCATCCTTGTGGCACTGTCGTGATTGGAAAATTCCAAATCTTACCTGGAATCAGCTGCTACCCGAAACCATCACTCATTCCTCGAAAATGAGTCTTCTTTAAGCTCTTTTCACCTGACTCATAAAATATGAAAAGATTGTTGAGCGATTGGCCTCTCCGGCTCGTTAAAGGCATTGGAAGTGCTATCCCTCCTCTAGATTTTAATCTTTTTGGACCTAAGAGATTATTACACAAAAAGATCGAGCGCTTGTCTTGTTCGGCTCGTTAAAACTATCGAAAATTCATCCCTTTTGTATTATTTTACGCTTTTTCGGACTTAAAGGATTATATGACGAAAAAGAATCGTTGGAGTCTACTTTCCATTTCTTTTAGACTCTCTAAAATTGAAAGGGACCAAGTTATCTTTGTCGTTAAACTCGTTAAAACCGAATAGCGACAAACTCATCCA
>APFE031031244.1:0-13874 GCA_000404065.3 Pinus taeda
CCGAGAAGACTTAGAACAAAAGTTCTGGCCCTTTTAAAGGCACCGAATAAGTGGCACTCTAGTGTATGTCTGCCTAAAACTATATATTTCTTGTAAACCTACGCTATATGGTTTAGCCACAGTTTTTTAGAATATAAATTCTAACTATTATTGTGCAAAAAAGAGCAAGTTTAACACAAAGAAACTTTATAGAAGATTGTGTGTTCGTATAAGATGTTAGAACCTGAAAGGCACTGATCAAATCAAAATGATAGGTCTTAAATATAAGTCTTTTTCTTTACTTTAATAACCATTTTGGGGAAAAGAAAGCATCTTCTAGTACAATTTTTTTTGGAAAATATATGTCTTGAGCTAAATAGGTGTGCACCAAAATATGCAGAATCTGGTGAAGGGTGTGATATAGTGTATCTTAATTGCAGATTGTAGCCGATTTCTTGTTGTAATGGATTAAAATCTTTTCATTAATGGAACCATTGTTTTGAAAACAAGTACATCTGGCCAATAAAGTAATGGTTCATTGTTAAATCAACCGAGTGCTAAGCCATCCTTCAAGACCCCATTCTCACTATGATCTGCCGCACTTCCATCAGATGAATTTAAAAGAGGATAAGACCATATGAAAAATGCAGGAAATTTTGATGGAATAACCTTCAAACCTGGCACCTAAGCTAAAGGAAGCCTCTCTTTGCACTGCAACCCCTAGAGGTATGTTTTTGTGAAGCATTCCAATATATATATATATATATATATATATATATATATATATAAACTACAGATACTAAATTATCTTTTACCCCATTAATGGATTTAATAATTACATATGACCAGTAATGGAATCCTCCGAGAAGACTTAGAACAAAAGTTCTGGCCCTTTTAAAGGCACAAAATATGTGGCTACTAGAAAAATTGAGCATAAAGAAGAGTCCTAAACCTTGGAAATAATTCAACATATTCAAAAAAACTTGTCTCATCTGATGTCCTCCCTTTTTTGAGGTTAGAGACATGAATTAAATGCCACACACACACATATATCTTCTATCTTAGTCGAAGAGGTTAGTTCAGTTGGCCATGGCCAATATTTTTAGGCATTTAGCTATTTTTGTGATATCAGGTGCCAGATTAAAGCCTTTTTGATCAGGTGTACTAGTCTATGTTGATGGGTTTATCAAGAATGCCATCCAAAATGTGACAAAGATTTCCTCAAGTTCATATTAGGTTTTGCTTGGAAAAATATATAGATAAATACCTCAGGCTACCAAAACAGTGCCAGAACAAGAAAAATATAACTAATCACATAGTCTAGAAATCATTATGTTATTAGACAACGTATATATTCTATAACATAATTGCTTAAAGTCATAAGAGTTGATCAAATATACGAATAGTTACATAGAAGGTGTTCAACCTAACATCTAGTATAGTAGTATTAGAAAACCAAAACAGATATAACAAATCACATAGATGTGAGTCATTAACAAGCAACAATTACAAAAATGTGTATCACTGTAGTGGAATAAAGAAATTCTCATATATGTGATTTTAATCACAGATGGGCACACAATCACAAAGAAACAACCCAATGGAATAGATACAACCGATAGGTACTCAAAGGGTATCCGATAAACCATCCATTTACTAACGGATCATTGCAAACTTGCAGTAATTTTGTCATAAGGTTGTCAAAAAGCATCCATTATATTAACGGAGCATTGCAGACTTGCAGTAATTCTGTCATAAGGCTGTAAGGGTTCTCCTTTTTTTATGGGGTAAAGTAAAAGAGTAGTTTTTATGGAAGAGTTCAGACATTTCTTAGGTCAATTTATAAAATTTCATAAGACCAACGAGGAGAGTAAAATATTCAATTGCACCTGAACATGCGTAGAACAGTCAACAAAGGTATGCCTCATAGGGTTCACCTAAATTTGAAAGGATCTCAATGAACCCGGCCAGATGACTATGGAAGTACAATCTTCAAATGCAGAATCTGCCAAGATGTATGGCATCTAATGACTTCCTGCACAAGGACTACCATAGATGCATGAAAGATGCTGGCAAAACAAGTACTGAAATGCCCGAGATCCTCCAAGGTGCTGGGGGTGATTATTGTGGGGTGATTCCGAATGAAGGAACAAAGTATAATGCATCGCCATGAATCTGTAGAAGTCAACTCATGCAGGATGTGCTATGAGAGGGCTTCAACATTCCCTAGGCATTGCAATCAACAGTTACATCGTGCATTACATTTGCCATTGAAGCATTCACTTCCCCACATTGAAGCATATAAACTTATGATATTCATCTGATAGATAACTCTTTGGATGCCCGATAAGGTCATATAACACCAAAAGCTAAAATCTAGGCCCAAGCTTTGAAAATTATCTTTGAAGGATGCTATAGCCCCAAGTAGACCATGTCATCCATCTCACTGTATGGACGAGGCAATAGTGATATTAGATTCGCAATGCATCCACTACCATCTTGTTGAGGGGCTAACTGAGAATGTTAAGAATTTTACAATAAGCCAAGGAAATTCCCAAACGAATTCTCAACTGGAGAATATTAACACTAAGACATTAGCTATCAAATTATCAATTAACATAGTTCGATTGAGTTGCTTGAGAGCATCACTCTCCTGATTAAAGAAAAAGAATTCTGAAGGAGCACAACTCAGTGTTAAGATCCCTGTGCAAGCTGAATTCCAAGCAGAGGCATATCTTGAAATCTTAAATTTAACTGTTGTATCAGATAGCGTTTACCATGATGTAAGAAGTGGATCAGGTGAGGTAGTGAATGGTGTGATAGTTGAAGACCTCATACTCATCTCTCTATCAGTCTTTTGTGACAACATACATGAAGTTACAGGTCTGGCCCTTAATAACATTGGTAGAAAACATACAGTAAATGAATCCCCTCTTCTCCCCCCTCTTTCTCTTACATGCTTTAAAGGAGGAAACCAGTTTCACTCCAACCAATACAAGGATTTGCAGTGACAACATTTGTGCCTTTGAAAAGTTTTTGAAGAGCTCTACATATGCTACAGGAACTGGTAGGGCCAATCTAGAAATTTGAATGTTTTCTCCCCTTCGTTTAAAGCATTTGGTAGTTAACAACAATTCTATGCAAAGTGAATCAGTGTTGGACTATAAGGTCGCAGGAGGGTCAGAGTAAATTTTTGTTTGGCAGCTGAAGCGGGTTGGAGGGTAAGGACAGATCAGGTAACAGAAACAATAGCATAACCAATCCAAGATCATTCAAACTATTTGGTGGTAGAAAGTTCTAACCAAGGGCTACCAGAAGCAAAGAGGGCCCCCCTTGATCTTTTAAGAGGCAGCAGTTTCAAACTTGGAACAACCTAACAGGGCATGTTGAATTGTTGAAAGTAGGAGAAGGTTATTCGAACCTTTGTTGCATGACAAGCAACGCAACTGTTACAACAAGGATTTCCCATCACAAGTGGAACTTGGAGCAATGGTAACATAACAGTTATCCGGTAGTTAGAAATTAATCTAGTAACCAGTTATAGTTAGAAGATTGGATTATAGAATTTTAACATCGCACTCAAAGTATATTGGTGGTCGATTTACTACTATGTGGGAAATTAGCCCTATCTTTTGTGGTTTTGCTATAGAATCATTCAGAGCACAGTGGGATCCAAAAAGTTGAGAAAACGAAAATAAGACCCGGTTGGATTAGAAGACAACCAAAAGGAAAGCAGCCAAAATTATAGAAGACCAGATTTGAGAATAGGAAAATTATAGAATACCAGGAGAACAAAACCAACCACAGCCGAATTTGTGAAAAAAAGAAATGAAGAAGACCACAAAACATCAAGATCCCTTTTCCAAATCCTCCAGAGTGGAAAGTGGATACAAAAATCGATTCAAACAAGGAGCAAAAAGCAACGTTTGGTTGGGGGTTTTGTTTTAGCAGAATAGACATGCCCCATACATGGCTTGTAAGCCAAAGGAAGCCATACTATGCAGTGCAGCTCCTCAGGACATGCATCGTATACAACTTCCTTTTCCCCTTCTTTACAGGGGAAAGCTATAGGTCTATACTGTCGATGGCTTCCATAGTGCAACCGTGGCGGCAACATTTTCTCCTTACCCCGGAAGTGAACCAGGTCATTCTTATGGCCATGTTTCCTCTTAGTTGCCAGGCTTCTCCATCGCTTACCTCGCATTTTCTTGTTCCTTTACATAGGACATTTAAAACAAAAAGTAGATTCTTTGGTTCAAATTTCTTTGGAGATTTGATTAGTTAGGGTTTCTTCTTTTGTAGCGATAAAATTTAAAAAGCTTTGCTAGGGTAATTTATATAATACATCCAGGAATCAGGAAAAAGAAAGAGAATGGGATCAAAAAACCCATTTTCGAGAGCACTAACCTGCAATTTAGACAGAACAGAGGAATTCTGAGAACTTGTGAACCTGGGCGAACAATTTGTGAACAAGGAAATAGAGAGTTGTACCTGTCATTGAAAAACCCATGTGAGAATAAAACACTAGACTAAAATTAAAACGTTGGAAGCAAAATGAGAGAGAATGGAGATAATGGGATCAGAAAACCCATTTTTGAGAGCACTGACCTGAAAATTGAGCAGAACAATTTCTGAACAGTAAAACGGAGGTGTAAACAGTGTATACTTGAGCACCTGAGTGAACAATTTCTGAAGAGTAAAATGGAGGTGTAAATAGTGTATATGGAACAACAGAGGGCTAGGTCGTGCACAACAGATTGCACAACAAAAACGAGACACATTATTGCAGCAGTAAGTGGAAAAGCACAAAAACATTATTGCAAAGGTCGTGGAAGAGAACATGAAGAGCAGAAAATGGACGACTATGGAAGAAGAGTAGGAAACGGTCTCCAAAATTGGAGGTCAGACGGAGACTTATTGTTGAACGGGGCATTCTTTGTTCCGTCCGGTGTGGGTGCATCGTCCAGCTATGCGAAGGCTTCTATTCTATCAGCGAGGCCATCGTCTCTTGTGGCCTCCCTCACAGGCAACGACGGCGTTCTGCCCTCCAACCTCAGCATCCATAAATACCTTCGTCCCTTCCTTGCAGGGAGGCCGATACGTAGGTGCTGACGTGTTGTAGAAAAGCGTTTGCCTGAACAATTTCTATCAAGAGGCCTAATAAGAAAACTTTTTGCCCGCTGAATGTGGACGACACGTGTCAACCTTAGAGACAAAAGGACGACGAAAGTCTCTTTCAAAGGAAGGCCTATCGGCCTAATTAAATTTATTTAATTAAAATATTTTTAAAATTAGGTAGAACTTGGAATCTTGTAATCTTGTGGTGTGACTTTCTTTGATAAGTGATCAGGAGCTCAGGACCAAGTGTCGTAAAATGGTCAAAAATGAAAGTGCTTAGACTAGTTCAAACCTAAACGACCAGATAAAGCTCATCCTCTTGATTCCGGTGCCACAAACAGTTCGAAAAATGGTCTCCGTATGCAGAAGTTATGCTAAAAACAAAATTGCCCAATGACTCTTAATTTTTGAATTTTTTTAAAAAGATTTAAAATAGAATATTCCGCAAAATATTCTTGGGAATATTCCTTTTGGGCAGGCCAATCAAAAGCCACCACGTGGCAGGCTCAGAGGCCGCCACGTGGCAAGGTGACATCAACATATATGGGCGCATATATTTAAAATTTTGGTTTGGTTGTGAATCGAACCCACGACCACTCAAACATCATTACAACGTTTTACCAATGCACCAATGGTATCAGACTTCATATGGTGGTGGAGTTAACAATATTAAAAAGGTTGAACTTTCGTTTGGGTTGGAAATGAAGGGGCCCAGCCCCCATTCCATATGCCCTTATGCCCAAAACTGTGGGCCTAGACCCTTAACCGTTGGCGCGAAATCCAATGCAAACCTCCCACGCGCCTTAATTTCGCTCACATGGCAGAGTTAAACTGCAGTTAGTTGGCGATTATGGAATATTTAGCGGATCTGTTGGCGGTGGTTCCAAATTTGGCGGTCGCCCCATATTTAGCGGGGTTATCTAGCAGTTAGCTAGTTTTAACTGGAGTTTTTCTAGGGTAGACTGGAGAAACTTTAATGAGCCATAACTTTGGCTAGGAAAGTCCTTTTTGGACAATTTTTTTATTTTATTTTGGGTCTCTTCAACCTTCTGAAGCCATTGGCATAGGTTTCACAGCCATCTGAGGTCATTTGCAAGTGATTTTGCTTCATGGAAGTTCCAGGAGCCACTAGGGCCAAATCCGTTTAGGAGCTGCATTGGGAATTGTGAAGCCCTTAAATGTGGAACAAAGGTCATTCCTGAAGGTTTTCAGCATTATGAATCCATTTCTATAGCTTGTTTTTCCTTTTGAGGCATTCTTCTCACTGTTTAGCTTCAGGGAAGCTTTTAGGGCCACGAGGGCCATTTCAGTGCTTGAGCTGTTTGGGGGCTATGTTCATCCATTCTTGGTGATTCAAAAGCCTATTTCTACTATTTTCGACCTTCTGAGTCTAATGGCAGAGGTTTCAGAACCAATTGAGGTCATCTTCACCTAGAAATTCTCCATGCAAGTTTAAAGGGCCACTAGGGCCAATTGGGGAAAGTACTGCATAAGGTACAATTTCATTGTTTAGTGCTTGGAAAAGAGCATGTTTAGCTAATTCCTATCTTCTGATTCTGTATTTACAGTCAAATCTGTCTTTCGAGACATTCATATTCTTGTATTAGCCTTTGTAGCATTTTTAATACAAGAGGACAGGCCTAGTTTGAGAGACTTGGTCCAGCAGATGTAGCCCAGAAGGGGTGAACTGCTTCATCATTTTGATGTCTTTATTTGTTGAAGGTGATATGCTAAACAAAACTGATATAAAGTGTTAAACAACAAATATACATAACTTTCACACAAACATAATCACCTATTCAGTTGTAGAAAGTTATTTGTCTTATTCCGCAAGACATCAAACTTCAAGTATGTGTATGTCAAAGGCTTCTAAGTGTTTACTTTGTTATTTCTTTAGGCAGAGCCTGTAGAGGGCCAGGTAGCCTCTGGAACTCATCCTCTTTTTAGAGGTGACATGTCTGGTGAATGCCCCTACAGTCTATCTCTGTATAAGAAATAAGAAGTTTTCACCTTTTTAGAGCTCACTTGGAGCGTATAACTCACATTTGAAATTATGGAAAATGGATACCTTGCACCCTTAAACAAGTACATTCCATTTTCATATCAGGTGGTATCAGAGCACGGGTTGAGAATTTGTTTGTGCAAAAGGTGTTAAAGCAGTGTAAGAGATTGACTGCTTTATTTGTTGCAAATGGTTGCTTGAATAAGAAGGGGTTTTTTGTTTGACATTTGGTTAAAGTTTGTCATTTGATTGAAAGCTTTGAGAACTCTTATTTGGAAGTTTCTTTTGTTTAATTGACCATTTACATAATGTCAACTTCTTCCACAAGTGAAGTTTCCTCCTTCACAAAATTCTTCAATGATGATATGAAGAATGAGTTCATTAAGGTGAAGGACATGGTACAAATTCTCATTGAGGATCAAAGAGAAAGTGTTAAGCTTCATGCACAATTGTTGGCTATGAAGGATGAGAAGGAAATAATTCTCCAAAGACTACATGACATGGAGAAACAACTCCTTCAAGCTCAAGAAGCTTTGTCCAAGAAAATGCAAGAGGATGAGGTAAATCATTCAAACTTGTCTTTAATTTCCTCAATTGAAAAGTGTGTTGGTTCTTTTGAGAAACATACCAGAGGCATAGGGTCCAAGTTGATGTCCAAAATGGGATATGAAGGAAAAGGATTGGGCAAACATGCACAAGGTATAGTTGAGCCAGTAATGGTTGAAGTAAGGCCTAAGAATTTGGGTCTTGGCTATGGACAATCTTATGGAGAAAGTTCCAAAGTAGCCATGAAGGCAATTGAAACAGTTCCTAGAAGGAGTTTCATTTCAAGTTCTCTATCTCAAGGTTGTAAAGGTTGTATCCTTGAGGAATGCAATAGTTTGAAACATACCTTACAAGAAGGTGTGCATAAGAATGCACTTGAACAAGAGAATTGTGAAAGCTCTAAAACCATTGAAGGGATTGATGGTGTTCCAAAGGGAGCTTCTTCTTCATTTGATTCACCTCCTCATGAAGGTAATGAAGGTGAAAGAGAAAGGTATAAATCTGATTTCAATCATATTTCCTTTGATCATGTCAAGCATGGTAAATTTCCACCCAAGAATTGGAAAATAATTGCATGTTCTTTTTGTGGTTTGGTTAACCATAGTGTTTCTAGATGTTCGAAAAGAATGGCAACATACAGGAAAATTTTGAAGGAAAGGAGGCAAGAAGCCAAAGTTCCATTGAACAATGCAAATCATGTTGTCAAGAAGATGAACATGTTTTGCACTTATTGCCATAAGCATGGACATACTGTTGAAAGGTGTTGGACTCTGAATCCAACAATGCTTCCACGAAAGTTAAAGAAATTGGAGAAAGAGTATGGCAAGAATGGGAAGGAAGTTTCCATCATTGATATGTGTTAGGATGATACACATGTTGATATCGATGTGCAGTTAAAGGAAGCACATTTGAAATGGATTGGTAAGAAATGGTTAGAATTCTTATCCAATTAAAGTTGCATGTCTTTTGATTGAAAGCATTTCTTTGTTGAGGGAATGCAAGTTGCAAGATGGTAAAAGATGAGTATAGTGCTCACTAGTTTTGCAACAATGTATTTCATTTCAGCTCTTGTCACCCATATGTGCTTTTATTGGGTTGATGTACCTATTGGTCTTTGCAAAAGAAGAGTTGAAGTTACACCTATACATAGATGTTGTAGGTGTATTTTTCGAACTGTATATAGTTCACTGTACATGATACATACATGTGTTTGTAAATGTATCTTGTTGTTGGTCGACTAGCGTCTCTTGTGAGCACACTTTTATATTGTCGATTGTGTCACATGTTTCATAGACTTGTGTCGATTGTGCCACTTATGTTGTCGACTTGTGTCGATTGTGTACACACTTGTTATATTGATGTTTGAGTCCATTGTTCAACATATTTCAGGACAAATTGTTGTTGATGATTGTCTTGTTGCACAAGATACCTTTGGTGTCATTTGGTGCAGGGAAAGAATTTGGTGCAAAGCTGTGCACAATTCTATGAGCTGGAAAAGCATGCAAGCAAAGAGGGCTTGAATTTCCGCATTGTCAGTGTAAGATTTCAGCTCATATATCAGCAAGTTTCATTGCTGGTTCCTACAATTTCATATTTGTCTGGCGAAAGAACTTGGTCGGGATTCGACAAGTACTTGGCTTATGCAGTGAAAAGTTGCCATGATGACAGTTGGCAAGGCATGACATTTTGGCATGAGTATGCTCTTTTGGCTGAACGGAAGAGGATATTTTTGTACCTCAAGTGTTGTACAGTTCAGTTCAGAGATTTAGTAAGCTTTTGGGGACCAAAAGCCTTCTCATTTGGGAGGTGCGATCAGGAGCTCAAGACCAAGTGTCATAAAATGGTCAAAACTGAAAGTGCCTAGAACTGGTTTGAACATGAACGACCAGATAGAGCACATCCTCCTGATTCCGGCGCCGCGAACAGTTCAAAAAACGGTCGTCGTATGAGAAAGTTATGCCAAAAACAAAATCGCCCAATAACCCTTAATTTTTGAATATTTTTCAAAAAAAATATTTTAAAAAAGAATATTCCACAGAATATTCTTTGGAATATTCCATTTGGGCAGCCAATCACAGGTTTCCACGTGGTAGGCTTGGAGACTGCCACATGGCCCAAGATGACATCAGCGAATTTGGATGGCATATGCTAAAATTTTAATAGCAAGGCAGTTTGAACTTGCGACCTACCCGGTACAAATGCAATGCCTTACCACTGGGCCACACGTCAATTGCTTGTGATATTAACGGAATGGGTGATATAAATGTTTTAATGAACTGTTGGGTGGGGCCCGAAGGGGGCCAGCCCCCGTTCACAGGACCACGTTATGCGACCAGTACCTAGGGAGCCCGACGCTAATCCAAAACGCGCGGGTAAATAACGCAACAACACTATTATGTGTGGTTATATGCCATAAAATGCAGTCAATCAAAACTGTTACGCACGGAATCCCATGCAAACAGCCAACTTGGAATCCGATACAAACCTCCAGCCACTTATCCCAGTCACATGCGCGCTGAATGAGGAGTTAACTAACAGTCAAGTTGGCGAATATTTGGCGGAGCGCTCCAAAAATGGCGGAATTGCTAATTTGTCAGGTTATCTGGCAGTTAGCGAGTTTTATCTCGAGTTTTTCTAGGGCAGACTGGAGAAACTTTAATGAGCCATAACTTTGGCTAGGAAAGTCCTTTTTGGACGAATTTTTTTTTTTTGGGTCTCTTCGATCTTCTGGAGCCATTAGCATAGGTTTCACAGCCATCTGAGGTCATTTGCAGGTATTTTTGCTTCGTGGAAGTTCCAGGAGCCACTGGGGCCAAATTAGTTTGGGAGTTGCATTGGGAATTATGTAGCCAATGAATGTGGAACGGAGGTCATTCCTAAAGTTTTTCAGTATTCTGAATTCATTTCTACAGGTCGTTTTGCCTATTGAGGCATTCTTCTCATTATTTAGCTTCAGGGAAGCTTTCAGGGCCACTAGGGCCATTTCAGTGCTTGAGCTGTTTAGGGGCTGTGTTCATCCATTTTTGGTGATTCTAAAAGCCTATGTCTGTTATTTTCGACCTTCTAAGTCTAATGGCAGAGGTTTTAGAACCAATTGAGGTCATCTTCACCTCGAAATTCTCCATGCAAGTTTAAAGAGCCATCAGGGCCAATTGGGGAAAGTACAGTATGAGGTACAATTTCATTGTTTAGTGTTTGGGAAATAGCATGTTTAGCTAATTCCTATCTTCTGATTCTGTATTTACAGTCAGATTTGTCTTTCGAGACACTAATATTCTTGTATTAGCCTTTGTAGCATTTTTAATACAAGAGGACAAGCCTAGTTTGAGAGGCTTGGTCCAGCAGATGTAGCCCATAAGGGGTGAACTGCTTTATCATTTTGATGTCTTTATTTGTTGAAGATGATATGCTAAACAAAACTGATATAAAGTGTTTAACCATCACTATCAACTAATCCTTGCATACACCACACTAATCACCTATTCAGCTGCATAAAGTTATTTGTCTTATTCCACAAGACATCAAACTTCAAGTATGTGTATGTCAAAGACTTCTAAGTGTTTACTTTGTTATTTCTTTAGGCAGAGCCTGTAGAGGGCCAGGTAGCCTCTGGAGCTCATCCTCTCTTTAGAGGTGACATGTCCGGTGAATGCCCCTACAATCTATCTCTGTATAAGAAATAAGAAGTTTTCACCTTTTTAGAGGTCACTTGGAGTGTATAGCTCACCTGTGAAATTATGGGAAATGGATACCTTGCACCCTTAAACAAGTACATTCCATTTTCAGATCAGTAGCGAACATGTGCTCTAGTTATTCTTGAACTTTATGACCATGTTTTCCATCTTGAAATCAGTAGACCAGGGCTCCAAATGTGCTCTCTTGTTAGCATTTGTTGGAGTTCTTGAAGGTAATTAGGAATCGAGTCTTAACCACAAGGGACTTGGTACAAGGGTTGATTCCTTAAGCGACCAAACATCCCAATATGTTTGATTGGGCTATAAAAACCATATAAAAAGATAAAGAATATACACCATGCAAAAATATATATAGTTTCTACATAATACATCTCTTTTCATGAATTTATTTTCAAATTCATATATCGTATAAAAAAATATTATTTTCAAACATATATATCGTATAAAAAAATAACACTCATTATTCAAACACTCATTTTTATGAAACACTACTTTGCATAAAGCAACCCAGCCTAAAATGATATTTAAAAAAAAATAAAAAATAAAACCACTGCAATGAATAAAAAAAGATTATATAAAAATATAATCTTTATGCTATTTTTAATGGTCACCTATAATGAAAGGAGAGAGAAAAAACACAAACACCCTTAATGTGATCATGGATATATTTATT
The DNA here is from genome assembly GCA_000404065.3 of Pinus taeda. Classification (NCBI taxonomy): domain Eukaryota; kingdom Viridiplantae; phylum Streptophyta; class Pinopsida; order Pinales; family Pinaceae; genus Pinus; species Pinus taeda. The sequence continues at coordinate 12,014 of APFE031031244.1, forward strand.
TTTGTTTGGATAATAGGGTACTGATCCTCGGACGGTCAAAATCTTTATATATATATGTATTTTGTAGACATAAGGGTTGGTTTCTTTTAAAAGTATGTTTTGCAAAATATTATCATGAATACACTATACTACATTGGCTAATATAACTTTTTATTCTTAATAGAAAATTATAATTCTTAAGATGTTTTCACTAATACCCCCATATGTTAAGGAGACTGGGAATATTAACCAATTTTCATATAAATTAAATTTTTAAAATCATATATACTTTTTTTAACCAACCAATTATAAATTAAATTTTTATGTCAAATCTACATTTTATTTCAACCCACCTTAAAAAATACTTTTTATAACCAACCAATTATAAATTAAATTTTTATGTCAAATCTACATTTTTTTTCAACCCACCTTAAAAAAAAATATTTTTATAGAAACTTTACTTATGGCATGCTTTTCTAACTCTGAAAAAGAAGAGGACAATAATCTCCCATAACTCATAGACTATACTAGTTTTTAAATATACTTTTGATTTTGTATTGATAACAAGGTATTTTTACACTGTAAATTGAAATAAGTTTTTCTTTTAAATATTTTGGAATAAGTGAACAATTATATTGGTTCAAAAGGCTATTATTAGTCCCTGCTTGGGACTATTAACGATCGATATCGTGTTGACCAGCGATTAAATCAGTTTGATCGATTAATATATTCGTTACATTTCATGTTAAACCAAAGTTTATCCGTGGAAATTTCTGTGTAAGAAACTTATAACCAAACTTGTGAATTCAACCTCTTATTGCAGGCCTCACGTGCCCCGATGTTATTTCCGCTGGGACAAGTTATTTTATCCTAAGTTTTTCGAAACAAATGTCTGAACAAGTGATTTTGGGCAAGTAAACTATTTTATGCAAAGTTTTTAAGCCTCGCACTTCCAAGTGATTTTGGGCAAGTAAATTATTTTATGCAAAGTTTTTAAGCCTCCACTTCCAGTGGCCACCTGCATGTTCTTCCGACCACTTGTCACCTCCTCTATCTCCTGTCTCGTCTTCATTCCACACAATAAAGAATACATGCAATATCTCTTGCCTCCTCTTCATTCCTCTTGCCCCTCCATGCTTATGTTAGCCCAGTGTTCTCTGCAATAGTTGAGCTTCGTTGTATGAAAATTTACCACTGTAGGGGTAGCATATTATCAATTATATTATTAGAGAGGTAGCATATTATCAATAATAAGTTGCATATTCAGATAAAAGCAACAACACTTCTGCATCTATTTCAAGTAAAAAACCAAGTATTTCAGGACAATAACCAAGCAAGTAAACAACCAAGTAAATAAATAATTTTTTCTATTTCAGCAACTCTTATGGATCTATTTCATCTTTTCTATTTCAGAAACTCTTATGCATTTATGCATCTATTTCAGTTTTTCTATTTCAGTAAGTTTTTCTATTTCAGAAACTCTTAAGCATCTATTTGACTTGAACTTATGCATCTATAATAACTAGCAAGTAAATAACTAGCGTTTTCTATTTCAAGCAAATACGCTGAACACTTAACCAATTTTTTCTATTTCAGGTATTTCAAGTATTTCAAGTAGATAATCAACCTTTTTTATTTTTTATTTGAAGTATTTATTTTCTATTTCAGAAATAATTAACCAATGTTTTTTTTTTCAAAGTGAATAACCACGCAGGCAAATAGCACTCTTATGCATCTATTTCATCTTTTCTATTCCAGAAACTCTTATGCATTTATGCATCTATTTCAGTTTTTCTATTTCAGCAAGTTTTTCTATTTCGGAAACTCTTAAGCATCTATTTGAGTTGAACTTATGCGTCTATAATAACTAGCAAGTAAATAA
>APFE031031247.1:0-10711 GCA_000404065.3 Pinus taeda
CTACTCTGAGGTATACTTGGAGTCTTTGGGTCACCTATGGAGCAAGAGTTTAGCTTAGAAGGCAGATAATATCATGAGTTGAATACAATGATTTTCATTCCTTTATTGAAATCTCATGTTGACATATGTGGGTTCCAAGTGCCCACTCTCTAAGGGAAATGTTGTATGTTTATTTTGCAACATGCCACATGATTCCTTTGCCTGCATTGACCCTCACTGGTACCCATTGAAACATTATGCATACTGCAAAGTAAAAAAATGTGTTATTGAGACATATTATGTACCTATTTTGCCTCCTTCAATGATTAGAAATTTAGTAGGTTGATTTGTTAATGATCTTCTTGTTTTCCTTTTTGTTGTATGATAGGTTTAGAAATTTTATTATATGATAGGTTGGCTATATGAGAGTTGATTACAAGTGCCCACTCTCTAAGCGAACTGATGTATTTTTATTTTGCAACATGCCACATGATTCTTTTTCCTACATTCACCATCACTAGTACCCATTGAAACATTGTACATAATCCAAAGTAAAAAAGTGTGGTATTGAAACATACTATGTACCTATTTTGTCTCCTTCAATGTTTATAAGTTTAGGAGTTGGATCTATTAATTCTCTTTTTGGTTTCCTTTTTGTTGTATGATAGGTTTATAAGTTTTTTTATATGATAGGTTTGTTGTATGAGAGTGGGTACCAGGTGCCCACTCTCTAAGGGAATTGATGTATTTTTATTTTGCAACATGCCACATGTTTATTTTGCTTGCATTGACCATCATTGGTACCTATTGAAACATTGTACATACTCCAAAGTAAAACATGTGTTATTGAGACATACTATGTACCTATTTTGTCTCCTTCAACGATTAGAAATTTAGCAACTAGATCTATTAATGCTATTTTTGTTTTCCTTTTTTTATGTATGATAGGTTTGGTGTTATTCCCAATTATTTTGTTTTCTATGGTTAGCGGATGTAAATCATGAACTCTTTCATTCAATAACAAAGGACATGATGTCAATCTGTGATTTTGGTTGAGCATATTCAGTATCCATAAATAAGTTTCTCACCAACAAAAGCATCGAAAAATTTGATTATACAACACAACTTCTTGATGGGGGGCATTTTGTGATGACAATAACAATAACTGGGAGCTCTTATATTGAACTACGATTTCTAGTAATATTGCTTTTATATATATGATGTGCATAAAAATTTCATTGCATTAATGGTTTAAATTTTGGAATCCCAACACTTATTGCCTTTCCCAAGTTAGTTGATCATAAGTCCCCTCACATATTTACATGAGATTAGATTGTTGAAAACTTAAGGATGGGGAACATGGTTTTTTGTTTGTTTGAATGCTTCTAGTCAATTACAAGAATTTCACTTGTGGACTTATGGAATCCATTCTTATCTAAGCTGCTATGATCGGGAAATATAATCCATCAAATGTCACATAGGGATAACACTAGTCCCATCCACATGAAATAGCTCCTTTTAGAGACCCTCACCCTACAAGGGGAAATAATGTTATGAGTGGGATTTGAATCTATATGGGGAGGATCACAACATCTCCTTTTAGCCATACAAGCTAGATATTAATGGCATGGAGAACATAATTTGGCTTCAACATAATTATTGATGATACAAGCTAGATATTAATGGCATGGAGAACATAATTTGGCTTCAACATAATTATTGATGATAAATCACAATTTTTGTATTTCTAAGTTGTGTTTTGCAGTAATTTTTTCTCTAGTAACTTTGAATTTAATGGAAATTTTGTAACTAAATGTTAGAGTTGTGTTCATATTATACATTGATATTATGCCTAGATATTATGCTTATGGACACTTTTCATCAATGATTATTTGTTCTTTGAACCTTTTGTATGATTTGTTGTTAGACACAATTTTGCTATATATTGAGGTGTTATCTAACTTTAGTCATCATTTGACACCTCTTCAATTATTTGTAATATGTATGAGATTTATAAATCAACCATGCAAAATTATTGATGTAATTTTGCTTTTTTGTTTGTAAAGAACTCTAGTCAATGTGATAAAGATGCCTATTTTAACTAGAATGACACCAAATTTACTTTATATATTTATGTTCTCTAACTCTTATCTACAAAAGATTTTCCTCCCTCTCCACTACAGTTTAGCAGCTAAATATTAAGCCTATGATGTGTTAATCGTGAACATTCAACCTACAAACCTTTAGACAACCCCAAAATATTACATAATAATGTGTGAACTATTGCCTTCCACATTTCCCAGTCCTTCTACTAGTGTTCCTTTGCACCTCTCGATGCAATCGCTAGTTAATATGTCTTTTGGTAATAACTTTGAGAAAAGCAGTCAATTATTTCCTTTAAAACCTATTTGGTTACTTAGATTTTGTGTGGCATTGTTGTGATGATATATTAATCAACTATTATTTAATTATGTAAGACATTGCTAATCACAAATATATAGCATTGAAATTCAGACTCCCAACCCTTGTATCTGATTTTCATTTCCCTTTTATTGAAGCAGTGCTTCTAAATTGGCAGGAGTCAATTGCATGAGTTCTTAGTACATGTGTATATAGTGAATAGTGGAACATGATATTTTTTCTTATTATTATTTACATTTTAGGTGGTTAAATGGCTAGTTGTTAAATATATAATAATATATATATATATATATATATATATATATATTAATATTATATATATATATAATATATATATATATTATATAATATATATAATATATTATATATATATATATTATATATATAATATAATTATATATATATATAATATATATATTATATATTATATATAAATATAATATATAATATATATATATATGCCAAGTGTCATATAATAATTGTTATTTCAGTTTTGCACAAAAAGTTGTCATGTGGATAGTTGCCCACTATAATTTGAAGCAAGTATTTGCATAAAAAATGGTGGAAAGTGATCACATGGCATTCTGTTGTGAAAGACAATAATAAAAATCGTTATTAAATTTTATTTGAGTATTTTTATGTTATTATGTTTTGCCCTTTATTTTATGTTTTTTTATAAATTTCTAACCACAAATTATATAGAATTCATCACCTATATAGAAACAATATTTTGATATCAATTTATTTTCAAAATATACTTTATAAAAATAAACACATCCACAATAATTATAATATATTATTTTTATGTAGACATCCAACAATATCTAATGAATATTGTAAATATTTGTTTACAATATTTATAAAAAAGTACACAATATATCAATTATATTTGTATACAAATAACATCAAATTTTAATAAGTACACTTACACTATGATAATTTTTTTGTTACATATACATACGACATATATAATATATAATGTAAATAACATAATTGGGTGTTGTCAACCTTATTCCTCTTAAAATTTATATTTAATTGATTAAAAAAAAAAATATAAACTAATTTGTTTGTTCACCTTTCAAATTTATATTTTATTATTTTGAAATTATATATTAATTTTGCCTTGATGAAGAAAGGAAAATACAATTTTCCCTAGAATTAGGGACCTTTACAAATAACTAGGTTGAATATTTATCCCTATGGCAATGATTGGAGATGGTCACCTCTAGAGGAATCTGTCAATTGATGATTTTTGGTAACTCAATGGTAGTGCTCCAGGAAGTGAATAATCTTAAATAAAAGGATGAGCAGATTTCTGCTTCTATCCTTCAAAGGATTAAACTCTTATTAGAAAGACTTGATTTGATTAATTTTTACCCTGTTAAGAGAAATCTTAATATGGAGGTTGATTCGTTGGCTAACCAGGGTTATTTATTAGAACAAGGCACCCTAAAGATTGATGAAGGGAACCTACTAACAAAGGTAATTTCGTAAGGAGCCAAATTGATGTTTTTTCACATTCAACATTTATGAATAATAAATTATGATTAAGGGGCTATATTTCAACGTTTAATCTAGACAAGCATAATTTTGAATCCACATTATTCCCCCAATATGGTGGCGACCTCCGAATGTCATGGAGGATTGTGCATGTGCAAACACTTGGGAAGTGTTCATCATGTTGCGTTGGACTCGAGATAGATGGAGTTATGTCCATATCATTAATAAAACCCCTCAAATGTGGGAAACATTCAATCTTGTATCTCAAAAACAATTTGCATGCAAGAACCCTCTAGCTTTTCTAAAATTTGATTGGGGAAGCAACCTTGCCATTATGGCTCCTGATGTCATTTGTTGATCGGTACTTGTGGTTTGAGATGACATTTATGGTGATAATTGAGGTCTCAAATCAAGAAAGGTTTTCTTGTCAATATATATTGAACATCAACGTTTGTGTGGAAGTGTAGAATCAAGGATCATAGCTATTTTTCGTTAAGTTTTCCACTAGGTTTGGTACCAATTCATGATTATGGAGAATGACAATGGTCATGTAGGGGAAGAGTTCAAAAAATTATTGGTTGGCCTAGTAGGTGCTTTGGAATTTTTCAGCGAGTCGATTTCTCAACATGCAAAAGATGATATTGATGGAGTCCCTAGCCCAATGTGAGCTCTTATCGTAGAGAATTGGATTCTTGGAGGTTAAAAAGGATTGTTTGCAGTTGTCTAATGAAATTATGAGCTTTCGGGTCGCGAATATAGCACCTGCATAAAAGACTGATTAATGTGGGGTTCATGTTGGAGTAGATGAGGACAACATGGAGCAGCATGAAACTCCTAAGAAATTTGAAGAGAGAAACCTTGTCTCTGATGATGGACAGGAAGCCATCTTCCCATAGCTCGAGTTTGAAGAATTGGAAATCCAAGTTTCCCTAGACATGGAGGATATATAGCGTTATGCCTAGTATTTAATCCTTTTTTATATGTTATATAAATTTGTAGTGTCTTTAAGTGTTTTTTGGTGAATCTATGGAGAAAATTAGTTTAGAGTAGATATTAGAAGTCCAGGAGATAATAGTGTCCATTTTTTCATGGAGATTTTGGACTTCAGAAGATGAATTTTCGGTATATGATGTATAAGGTTCTGGCCTTCAAACCAAAAACTTTTAATGCAATACATAATTGTTTCCTTTTAAAAAATATTGCTATAAATTAATTTGTTTGTTCTATTTCAAATTTATATTTGAAAGGAGTAGAATCATGGATTGTTATAATATATAGGTAAAATGTATGTGCTAGAGAATGAACATCTCATGAGGTTGATAATGGAGGATTCCTATAAAGTCTCTTGTGTTTCAATTATGAGAGTAAAGAAAATGCCTGTGGACTTGAAAAGGCTATTTTTCTAGCCAAAGATGAAATATATATAACATAGTTTGTAGCTCAATGAGACCTTTTAGGTCTACTATAGCCCCATCATATACCGAAAACTAGGTAGGATTTTGTTTCAATAGATTTTGTGGGAGACTTACCTATGACCTCCCAAAGACAGATTACATTATAGTAGTCATTAAACTAATTGTAACAACCTTGGTGAAAATTCCATGTAACAAAAGTTAATAAAATAAAAAATAATAACCATGGTTGATGGAACACTTATTCCAAGCTAAATGTTGGGCAAGACATCCTATTGTCCATGTTCATTTGGTTTATTATGGCTAAGGAAATTGGCAAAGGAAATGGCTAAGTCTTTGGAAAGGCATAATGGCATTTTTTGGGACATTTATTTATGAAAATAATGGAAATTAGGAGAAAAATAAGGTAAAAGGTCACATATTACATGTGAGGAGGAAAATGAAGGAAAATAATGGAAAATGAAGAAAATAGAGGCCTAATTGATAAAAAGGGCTTTTGAAGATCAATTTGCAACCTTTTGTCAATTTATTTTTGGAGCTCTCTCATTATTCTCTCTCTCACACTCTTGGACACTTAGAGTTTTCTTGGAAAAATTTGGCATTGGATTAAGAAAGGTAGAGAAGGCAAGAGGAAGGAAGGAGCAAGCAAGGAAGAGCAGGATCAAACATCTATAATGGGATTCTTTGCAGGTATGAATTTGGATGTATGTTTTTCGTGCTCGTTTTGGAATGCATGGTATTGCATGTGGTTCTTTGTTGTTATGGAATGGTTTTTTCCAGGTGTGATAGTGTTTGTCAGCCTAGCCTTGTCATTTTTGGATAGTCATGGTGTGATGGGGTTCTCATGTTTTGGTCGAGCTGGATTGTTGGATGGATTCAAAGTTGAGTGAGGTGGATCTCTGAATAATAGAACACATGGCCTAGTAACCCCTAAACCATACTGTGGATTGTGTTAAATCCATATTTTGTGTTTCCCCAGTGGCCTAGGAATCCTCGACCGGTGAATGGTGGGATATATGGTAAAACCTAGAGGTGGGTGCACTCCAGCAGGCCTAGTAATCCCGAGATGGGATATGCGATAAATCATGGAGAGTGGGTCTTAGTTTAGGGCCTAGTGATCTGGTGTGGATTGTGGTAAAGCCTGAGAGACTAGGAGACAAAAAAATTCCTCACGGTGTAGGTGGAGAAATCCGATGGCATCCATGCTTGTTTGGCCTAGTGATCTGGTGGAGACCATGGTAAAGCCTCTTATTACATGTTTATTGTTTTTCCTAGTAATTCAGGATGGATTATGGTAAAGTTTGGTTTCTATTGATGAGGGTGAGGTGGTTTAGCCTCAGCATGCACTGGTTGGTTCTTTTGGTTTGAGTCCCACATTCATACTTGGAATATGGCATGAGGGTGAGTGGATGAAAAGAGAATTGGCTCATCCATTCTATGGTCGGGTGGAATGTGGTAGTCACATCTCGGGTTGGATTTTCATTCATTAATAAGAGGTTCTTTCCTTGATCTCTTATGTGTAAATGCACTGGTGTATATGTGGATGGATTCTATGGTTGATGTAACATTGTTATTTATGTTATTATTATGCTAGTTATAACATGTTTTATGACAATAATAATGCATGGATCTCCTCATGTTTTTATTTGTAAATGTATGAACAATGTATCTATGACCTAATAGATGATAATGGAGCTAATGATATAAGGGAAAAATGCTTCCTAGTGATTCTCGGATAAGTATGGGACCCCTATGCTCAGATATGTTGCTTAAAACTATAGATTACATACTTGTGACATGTTTGAAGAAATGCATGTGATGGCTAGGAGGGGTCCAGTCAAGTCCTTATTCAAGAAATTGCATTTGTATCATTGTTCTATTGTTATCTTTCATTCTTGAAGGTGTCATTGAGTTTTGGGCAGTGACTTGGTCTCTGGGCCTGAAAAAGTGGCTCAAATCCTGGGGATGCAGGCACAACACTGGACAAAAATTCCCTAGACACTGGCATACCCATGCTATGGGAGCATCCAGAGCCCCTTGGATGCATGCATGCCCATATCAAGGGAGCTTCCAGGAGTTAAATGGTCTAAAAACTCAGTGGGACCCAGGGGTTGGTTACCTTAGAGGTTGGGATGGTTCCTGGGAGTCCTGTTACTGATGTCAAAGTTCTGTATGGTGTGTTTCCATCAGTTCCACTTAAAGTGACTTAGGAGGTTGAACCATATCATAGTAACTTCTCGTCACATGTTTACCCTAGTTGTTCGGTTACTTGGGTAGATGTGGGAGGAGGGTGTTACAGAGTGGTATCAGATCGGGTTGTGTTCTCTTTGGGTCATACATGATACCACAGAGTGGTACCAAAGCATGGTTCACCCCTTGGACTAGATGGACGATGTGTGATGGTCATGCATTCATGTCTGTTTCACATGTGTTAATCATTATTGTGGTCCATATGCTTGTTGGATATGCATGGTGTTGGTCATGGTTGTAGTGGTGTCGCCATGTGAAAGAGGATGTTGTTGTTGCGAAGTGTGTCATCATGAGTGTATGATTGGTTACATGTTGTTTATGCTTTCATATTGTCAATATAAATTTTTATGGTTGTTGTTTTCATGCATGCGATCATGATATGTGTACTTGATATGGTCATGCATTGATGACTGGACTCTAGCTAGAATGATGGTTACATGGTTATATGCTTATGTATTAAATCTATATATGTTGTCATGATTATGTTATACAGGTACTACATTGATTGATTTATCTTGCAGATGAGATATCCTCCCCAAATTATGCTAAGGTACCTTGGTTTATTGTGATTTGGTTTAGCTGACATAGTATGCCTTGCAAGAAAGACATCAAAAATGTCTAGCAAGATGGTATACTACAAATATTCTCCTTATGAATCAGATGAGTAGCGTGGGGTTGGGCACTCTTCTAAGTTATCAGACACATTGAGAATATTGAAGGAAGAAATAAGGAGTTGTAAGGTGGACAATGACAAAATCATGCAGGCACAAGAGAAACAAGAAGAAGTTAATGCAGTACTTCTTCAGAGTTTTTCAGAATTGCAGCGACATGGGCCACTTCGGATCAGCCATGGACATGAGGACAAAATTGATGGGGCATATGGAAGTAGGTCTCATTGTGATCACAAATTAGATAGAGATGGCATGGTTAGAGACGATAGATTGTTGGATACTTCGGATAGGAGAAGTGATGGATACATGTACTACTCAAGTTCTGGTTCTAATAGGCATTATGATCGTCATCGTTATCATCCTTATAGGAGGATTGATAGGGGATACTTCTTAGATGAGTTTAAGAAATAAAATCCACCTACTTTTGATGGAGATTTGAAGAAGCCAGAAGATGCAGAGGCTTCGATACTTCGGATGAAGAAGTTCTTTGAGTTGTATAATTACACAAATAATATGAAGGTTGGAGTATCTATATTCAACCTGAAAGGTAAAGCAGATATTTGGTGGGAAGATGTGAAGTGGGTCAGAGAAATTAGGACAAAATATTTGATTTGGCATGAGTTCGAGAGGATTTTCAGGAAGAAATACTTGTTAAAAAGGCACTACGATGGTAAGGCCAAATAATTATATGAGCTAAAGATGGGATCAGTGACAGGTGAAGAGTACATGACTAATTTACTAGAGCTATTGAGATATGTACCATATCTTAAGGATGAGAAGGATAAAGTTTAGCGATTTGTCAGTGGTTTTCCATTAACATTTAGAGACCAAATTGAGTATGATGAGCCTCGATCACTTGAGGAATTTATTGGGAGATTGAACATTGTTATGAGAAGTCCAAGAATAAGAATGAATCTTAGCAAGGATGAAAAGGGAAAGATAAAGGTAAATATAAATGGCATCCAAAAATAACAAGGCCTCATAATGGAGAAGAGAAATAAAATGTGGCACCACAAAAGAAGTTCAATGCAGCTAGACAGGACATGGGTCACAACAGTAGCAGAGAGGTGATGGTACTGGATGGTTGGAGTGTTGGAAATGTGGTAAGGAAAATCCCAAGAGATATTTTTCATAGAATCAAGGTGGTAGGCCTCAGATATATAGTGCACAAGAGGCGCGGACTATTAGGGATGTTGGTCATAGTATTCCTAGGATCTATGAAGCACTGGATAATAGATAGGAAGACCACCAGGAATCTATCATTGAGGTGGATGAAGTGCATGTAGAATCTTGGTTAGTGCAGTTGGCTATAGTACAAATAAGTGATTTCATCATTGGGTAAGAGCTTGTGCATTTTATTTGATTGGTATGCCTACCACATCACATTTGAATGTATTACCGTTGGGATCCTATAATATGTTGTTAGGAATGGATTGGTTGTACCTTCATAGGACCAAGGTGGATCGTCATGAAAAAGCCATCAAGTGTTTGGATGACAATGGAGAACCAAGAGTCTTATAGGGAAAGAAGAAATCCACATCAGTTAGGATGGTGACAACTATGCAGGAAAAGTGTCATCGTAGAAAAGGGTGTGTGTTATTTGCAGTGCATATTTCTAGTGACAAAGGTAAGGAAGTTGAGGATTCAGATGTTTTGAGAAGGTACCTAGTTCTATATCATTTTCAAGATGTGTTTCCTGAGGAGATCTCAGATTTTCCACCTCAAAAGGAAGTAGACTTGTCTATTGAGTTAGTGTCAGGGATAGCTCCAACATTAAAATCACCTTACAAGATGAGCACACCTGAATTGGTAGAGTTAAAGTTGTAACTGAAAGAGATGCTTGATAAGGGATACATTAGGCCAAGTCTATCACCTTAGAACGCACCGGTATTATTTGTGAAGAAGAAGGATGGTACTTCCATATTATGCATTAAATATAGGTAGTTGAACAAAGTGACTATCAATAATAGGTATCTGTTGCCAAGGATTGATGACTTGTTCGATCTGCTGAAGGGAGCAACATTGTTCTCGAAGATTGATTTGAGATTAGGATACCATCAAGTACGCATCAAAGAGGAGGACATTTATAAGACATCTTTCCAGACTAGGTATGGGCATTATGAGTTTGTTGTAGTTCCATTCGGTTTAACTAATGCTCCAGCTACCTTTATGTGCTTGACGAATAGTATGTTACATCTGTATTTGGAGAAGTTTGTTATTGTGTTCAATGATGACATATTGGTATATTCTAAAAATGAGTAAGAGCTTGTTGAGCATTTGGCAGCAGTGTTGAGGATGTTAAGAGAACATCAGTTGTATGCTAATCAGGACAAGTAAAGTTTCTTTCAGGCTAAGGTACATTACTTGGGACATGTCATTCCAAGGATGGCATAGCAGTGGACCCAGAAAAGGTAAGAGCTAGCATGGAGTGGGAAGCTCCCAAGAATGTGGATGAGGTGAGATCCTTCATGGGATTGG
>APFE031031252.1:0-11858 GCA_000404065.3 Pinus taeda
CTTGTTGTGTATGTAGATGACATTATCTTTGGCAGCAATGAAGAAGCTATGAGTCAAAGCTTTGCCTTGGTGATGCAGAAAGAATTCGAAATGTCTTTGCTTGGAGAACTGACATACTTGCTTGGATTGCAAATCCAACAAAATGAAGGCAGTATCTTCTTGTCTCAAACCAAGTACCTCAAGCAAATTCTGAAGAAGTATGGCATGGAAGATTCGATACCAGTATGTACCCCTATGGTTACAAGATGCAGTCTTAGTGCAAATGATGAATCAGCAACAGTGCATCAACCAACCTATAGATCCATGATTGGAAGTCTACTTTATTTGACAGGTACCTGACCAGACATCATGCATGCAGTGGGAATAGTTGGAAGATTTCCGGCAAATCCTAAGGAAACTCATCTTCAGGCAGTAAAGAGAATTTTCAAGTATCTTCAAGGAACTCAAAACTATGGCTTATGGTATCCTAGAGATACAGATCTCACTCTTCATGCTTATACAAATGCAGATTGGGCTGGAAGCATGGATAACAGAAAGAGCACAAGTGGTGGTGCATTCTTTATGGGTTCCAGATTAGTATCTTGGTTTAGCAAGAAACAGAGTTTGATTGCCTTATCTACAGTTGAAGCAGAATATGTGGCAGCTGCATCTTGCTACACTCAACTCCTTTGGATGATGCAAACCTTGCAGGATTTTCAGATCACTTGTACGCCACCTATCTCCTTCTTATGTGATAATACAAGTGCAATCAGCATTTCAAAGAACCCAGTCATGCATTCAAAGACCAAGCACATATCGATCAAGTATCACTTTCTCCGGGAACAAGTGATGGAACAAAAGGTCAAATTGGAGTATGTTCCTTCTAAGGAACAAGTTGCTGATATTCTCACCAAACCATTGCCCAGGGAAACTTTTGAACATCTCAGACAAAAGCTGGGAGTAGTTGATGCATCATCTTGCTGTTAAACTTATCTGTTTTAGAGAAAAATGGGTGTACATGTGTTGCTGGAAGAGGATCCACGCACATATGCCGGTTTGTGCAGAGAAAGTCGCGTATATGGAGGCTTGATGGATATCAGAAGGGACAGGCTCTAGTTGAAAATTGTCTAATATGGGTCTGAAAAGACCATCTGGCACAGGTTTAGGGGGAGTAGATAAACTTCTAATGATGCATTGTTGGCATTATCTTAGAAGCTTTTGGTTCTATTTCACAGCTGTTGATGGTCTCTGGTAGAACAGAGGCAGGGGAGAATGAAAAGAAATCTTGGTTGCCGATCTGAGTGGTGATTGACAGATGCTGCTGCTATCAGTTATTTGTGACTTACATAAGTCTTGCTCATGTATCTCTGTTATGGTGTCAAGGTCATGTAACGGCCTATTTTGGTTTCCCCACTATGCCTCGGATGAAGATGTAATGTACTTGGTTGTCATATGTAATTTTCTGATGTATCCCCACTTGGTTGGGTGGATGATCCCCACGTGTTTGGGTGATGGATGTATGTATTGAGTCTTTTGATGATAGGAAGGTCTTTTATGATGTATATGTCATGGTTCTTCTTGAAGAACATCTTTTGCAGATCTTGCCTACAATCAGAGGGAGCATGGTCAGCACAGCAGGGCAGAGATTTCAGCATGTACTCAGGGGGAGCACAACCCTTTGCGCTTGATGACAAAGGGGGAGAATGACTTTGAGGATCATGGGGGTTGCCATCAAGTCCAAAGGGGGAGATTGCTGGCATTATGGCATAGGTTTGGAGCCATGGCATAGGTGTTGTCCTTGATGGAAACTCTCTTTGGTAACAAATCTCAATTCAGGCTTTTAGAATGAAGGAAAAGGCATATACGCAGGTTCATCTAGACTAAGGCGCGTATATACGCGGGTTAGACGTAACAAAGGCGCGTATATCTTGGAGAACTTGCTTTTGGACCGTGGTAGTTAGTCCTTGGGATTTGAACCTATGGTTTTGGACCATGGCGTCTTGTCAGATGTGTTGATCCCTAGTATTGGATCCATGGTATTGGTTTATTATGGTTTTGGATCGTGGTATTGTGGAAGGCCTAAGACTGTAAAAGAGGAAGGAGATCATGTGGCAAAAGATTATTGGAATTATTATTGAATATCTAATAAAGTGGTAGATCTAGAATACTGGTAATTGGGTTATGGTGCATATCTGGATCTGAATAAAGGAGGAACCTTAGCGCAAAGAGAAGGATAAGTTCTATTGATGAGTCATAGTCTTTAAGCTTGAATGATAGTATCTTTGTATGATTTTGGTCTGTTATATGCGGCACTTGCTTGATCTATAACACTGATAATTTGGGTTAATTAGTGTTTTAATATCTAAAAGTGCGAATTATCCTTTATAGATCTGTACGCAGGTTCAGTGAAGCGAAGGTGCGCATACACGCTGGTTAAGTGAATGAAAACAGCGTATACGCAGGTTGTTCCAAACACAGAGGCGTATGCACGCATGTTGCAGGTTATTGAAATAGCGTATATGTTGTGATCTAACTACTTCTGTGTATTGTTGTTGTGTTCTGGGTTCATATTTTGGTGTGTGGTTTCTGGTACTGTGTTTTGGGTATCGCTGTCAGAGAAGTGTCTACTTGATTCAGTGCTAATTGGTGAAAAGGAGACTGTTTGATGCATAAATTTTTGATGATTGATTGATGATCATGGATCCAGTCTAAAAATTTATGAAACGTGGTCCCTGGAAGAAAGAGAAGGTTGTAGCCTTTTGTAGGCCAGCACCTACATACTAGTATCTTGGCTAATGCAAGAGCTAAAGGGGGTTGTAGCTCCCCTCCAGGAGAAGCTGGAGAACGAGAGAGGGTTGTAGCTCTCTGCAGGTTGCAGCCTGCATACTGGTAAAGGATTACACCAGTACATTGTAAAAGAAGTTTCTAATTTAAAAGAAGATAGAGACGAATTGCAGCAGGTGGTTTTCACCCACATTGGGTTTCCACCTTATATCTTGTGTTCTTGTGTGTGATTGTCGTTTTGCTCTGTTTTACTGCTTCTGGTTACTGGTTATTTGATTCTGAAACACAGATTAACAATCATCATCAGAAAGATAAAGTAAAAGTTTGCTTTGTATACGCGGGTTTCCTTTTTCATAGTTGCGTATATACGCGAGTTTAATTAACTGAAGTAGCATATATCATTTGATTTTGAAAAGGAATATTTGACTTGATAATACTGATTCACCCCCTCTCTCAGTATTATTTCCAACAAAATTAATATCTCCATGAAGGGTAGAATTTGATAGTGAAATTGCCTTTCATGGCTTACTTTTTGTCATCAAATGACTTTTTTTTTAATTGACCATGACTTCTAAATGGTATTTTTAAAGTTATAAAATAATTTTCCTAAATAGTTATTTTTAATCTTAAAAAAAAAAAGGATATTATTGTAGATTTAGACTCTGTATAATTAAATATAGCTTCCTTTTTTTTAATTTCTTGTTTTCCAATTTTAATTATTTTTTTCTAATTTTGGTTTCATGTTTCTGCATGCACTTATATGAGCTTCTATTTTGCCAAATCTTTATATTTTTTTACTTTACTTTAATTATATTAAAACTAAGCGACAAGTACTCGCTATTATATAACATGTTTCAATATGACTAATTTATTAAAAGTATTATAAAACACGTAATAATTATAACTATCTAGAATTGACTTACAAGGATGACTTACCAGGATGGAATAAAATCTTAAAATAATATAAACTGGTTGGTTCCGACCGTTACAATGTGAATATATACCTCCCGCTCCTCCCAAAAAAAAGTAAAGTTATAATATTTCACAACATTCCTTTCATATATTTAAAAAATTCCTAAATGATTAAATAAACCTTATCATATGTATGTTAGAATTCTTTCCATTATATAATTTCTCTTCAAACATAAAGTAGAAGATAAGAAGAGCATATTCTTTTTCTGTGGATGTGATTGGCTGGGTACATGGTCAGGCTTTAATGCGTGCCTTCCATTGAAAGAGAGAGGATGGAGTAATGTTAAAGGGCTAAGAAGAGCAGTAGGAAACGATTTAACAAACTCGTTGTGATGAAGATTTATCAGATTGATTTGGCTATATTTCACCGTTTGTGGGGAGGAAATATGTCATTGGAACAAGTCAAGCTCAAGTTTGCTTAGTGTCTTGTTGGTTTTTCAACTTTACCTTGGTTTCAGGGACGTTGTCCTGCTCGACTTGCTAGGCTCCTTGACAAACTGTCACAATCCAAGGCACAGTTGGAACGCTAACAAGACAGGGAGCAAATATGACTTAACTTCTTTCATTCACATACTTCCTCCCCACGAACGATGGAGTATAGCTCACTCAATCTCAGACACTTTTGGAGCAGTGAAATTTTTCATAACCGGTGTTTGCATTGAATTTATAACCTTCGAATAGGAATTATTTCGCCTGCATATCCTAAATCAGGGTTCTCTCTGAGGTTTTATTGGTGAATCGATCCTCTTGCTACCCTCATTCGACGAGAAGAGGGTTATGTCAGCCATTTTTGGAGCTGTGAAAATTGTCTTCAAACGTTACAGGTATACTCGGTGTTTGTAATTACATTTATTACGTTTGTGATAGGAATTATCTTAAAACTACTTTGAATTTAGGTAATTCCTTGTTATTTCTCCTTTAAATTCTTGGCTTATTATGTTTATTGGTCAATTTTGATTTCTGATCAGTGATTCATAGCTCCTTTAATGTTACATTTAACAACATTTTCATGCATATTATGACTGTTATACCTTTCCTGGAGACATTCTCCACTGATCTGAAGGTAGATATTAATACGGTTTTTAGTGCATGGATGTTGTTGCCAGGGGAACATGTTTTTCATCTCGCAAATTATTTTGCAGTCACAGCAAGAGCCTGAACACCATCTAAGTTTTAGATGTACCCATTTTTAGAGACACATTCAAGTTCTATGATTCCTGGGATTTCAGTGGAGCGTATTTTGTTCTTGATTTTCATTTTAATGGCTTTTCATAATTTATTGAGAGCTCGCCTCTAGCACATATGTCTGGTGTCCATTTGAACCAGGTAATGTTTGCAGAAAGGTTGCCCAGTTTAGTAACCCTAAAAAGTAAGTAACAAGTTTATCTACATATACCTACATCCATGGATTTTTCTACACTTAACTATGATTGAATTCAATATTTTGAACTACAAATTTTATCTTATTGTATGTTGAAAAGAAATAGAGTAGAGATATGTAACAGGGTACAATAAGGAAAAGTACATATCCATAAACTAGAGGAAAAAAATGAACCAGTTGAAAGGAACATGCATTAAAATCATATAATGACCAAAGATATGTAAAGTAACTGAGACAGTTTATATTGCAGAAGAACAAGTTATTCGTACAACAGGGACACATAAGAAATCCCATGAAGGTACTCCTGCTGTGCCAATCTCTTATTGGTTACAATGCATCTTCTCTCATAACTATAGGACCTCCCCCCGGGGAAAAGCTCTAGGAGAAATCTTAACCGAAAACATCTTTTTATTAGAACTCAACTGATGTGGAAATCAAAAGCACTTTGTACTTCAGAGCATTTGGAAAGCCTCGGAGGTCATTCAGCCCAAAATGCAAAAGAATGATATTCCCTCAGATAAGCCCAAATTTCAATGACGTATTCTCTAATGTTGAGTTATAATGATGTATCTCTGGCTGAAATGACATGTTTTGCTATCAAGGCTTTTACAAGTTTGTTGATCTTACCCACAGGCCACGGATAGGAAGGCATGGCTAGATATGAAAGAGTTTAATATCAACAAAAGATCTTATAACAAATTACAAAATGGTACAAGCAACCAGCTATCCCATGTAGACATTTTGAAAAAAAGAAGTTAGAGAGCATTTTGCAACCTACTTCTGCGGCCTATTTCTGACCTATTTACTATGACTCTTTCATTTTAGAGAATAGCAATTAACGAAGAGACACTATCTTTAACCAAAAATTTCCAGGTAGCATAATGAGGGAGAGAAGTTAGAATTAGGGCTTCAATGGTTAGATGAATCAGTATAGATGTCCTTACTGGTCTTTCCATGAGGTCCAGAGCATTGTCATAATCTTTTAGATATTCATGTTTTTTGTTTTTACTTTTATTTTTGAAAGCTGAGCTTAGGCAGGTTAGCTTCAATGTTGGATAGAAAAATGATCTGCCAACCAGTGGAATCCTATCACCAAAATTTGTCAAATTTAATCCAATATTCATGTTTATCCCAGACTTATTTGATATCACTCATAATGTCTCCAATTTACTGGGTGTCCTTCTTGTTATAATAGTTAATTTCTTCCCCAACCCTTCTGGAACCATATGAAAGGGCTTCGTATGACCTCTGTGGAAGTCTAAAATCGAGATTTTGGAGGTCAATTTGCTTCATGAGCCCTTAAATTTCTTCGTCCATGATGGTATTTGCAGGTTGATTAGATGTTTCTATCAATAGCAGGATAAAAGAGTAGTGAATGCAAAATAATTCTGAATCGAATGGTATCTAATTACACCGAAAGTGTTTATTACACCGAAGGTGTTCTATTTTGAAAGTGTTTAGCACCGACTTCGTCTGCCTTTTTGTTTTCCACCGTTGGTTCAACAAACAGCTGCCATTATTTCCGCCGCTGTTCGATCGAACAGTTATCATTGTCTTCCACCACTGCGCGCTGACCATGCTCCTTCTTTAGAGGCGTCTTTGAGGGTGAAATGTTTCGGATGGTTGACGCTGCAACAACATTATTGCAGGGCATATTTCTTCGTCCCTCGGCTCCGAGGCTGTCTATACGGCCCTGTATTTGCACGTTTCATTCAATGGGATGATCAGCAATTTAACTTCTTCTGCCAATGGATCCTTCCTACAACGAAGAATGAATACAGGTGATTGCGATGCCAGCCACAATGTCTACAGGGTCGCTCCGCCACCAGGACAGAACAATGTGAGAAACTGAAGAACGGACTGGAAGCTGGACCGATCTAATCAGAATTCCATACTGTCTAGAGCCTGCGGGCCTTATGGCTTAGTTGGCAAAAAGGGGGTACTGGCGGATCCTTTGAATCTAATGTCGCTAGTTTTTCCACAAAACTCATTGGAAGGTCCTGATAAATGTAGAAGTTATCAGCAGCAGAGACAGATAACTATGGAAGCATAGATGACTCTGTTCTTGTAATATCGTTAATCCTTCCACGTTTCCACGTTTTGAGAGGATGGCTACATTATTATTTTAATTTTACAATAGGTATTTTCTTTACAATATTATTTTGATGAATGTACTTTTGGGTTTCAAGAAAGCAAATTCGCTGTCCTAATATGTGAACTTGGGAAAGGACAATGCCAACGAAGGAAAGCACTAATGAATTGCGTCCACTTTGAAATAAAGTTAAATATATTTTTCCCATAGTTGTAGTGGATAGTAGACACCTTGTTTCTACAAAGTTTTAATATAAAATTATTCAAATGTGGGTCATTTTTTTCCTTAAATTAAAGTGGAAAAAATCATGGAAAGAGAAAGCAAAAGGAAATTAAAGGAATTTGCAATGAGTGCTTTTCTAAAGCTAAGAGTGTCTCTCGAAATTCCCCATGCATTAAGATAAGCGATAACGCATTGTCAAAACATGCTGCAACTTTGCTAAACAAATAGAAATTTTAATATGATTTTGAAAAAATCTGGTAAAATTTTTTGAAAATCTATATCAGCATGATTTTGAGAAAATCTAATAGAAATTTTCAAAATCCGGGTTAGAACTATCAAGCTTCAAGATTTTAGGTGTCAAGGTTCTTG
The DNA here is from genome assembly GCA_000404065.3 of Pinus taeda. NCBI lineage: Eukaryota > Viridiplantae > Streptophyta > Pinopsida > Pinales > Pinaceae > Pinus > Pinus taeda. The sequence goes on from APFE031031252.1 coordinate 7,800, forward strand.
ATGGTGTTGAATCTATTTCCACAATGAAAAACGATTTGAACATTGTCACAATTGGTTTATAGAATATTTTTTATGCCGAATTCCAGCAAGAAATTCATCATTCTGACAAAATTGTGGCCTCTATAGACAACGCCAATAAGATATATGGAATTTGAGACATCTTTCATCTTCACGGAAATTTGAAGGATCTAACCACTCAACATAACTCATTAAAAAAACCAAAGAGAAATTGTAATGGGGTTGGAGTAGGAAATTTGCCATACAATTGATTTATACACCACCTAAAATCCAAAGAGAAATTGTAATGGGGTTGGTGTAGGAAACTTGTCATACAATTGATTTATAAGCGTCATTTTCACTTCCACATGCTTCCATGGCAAGTAAGCAAGCATTATTGAAATGAAATGATATTTTAACACCCACGAGGCTAAAAATAGTCTATGGGACCACCAATCTCCCTACTTTTTACCTTTCACAATTCAATCATTTTCTTATTCAAATTGATGATGAGTTGACCCAACCTTCTAATAGCACCCTCGTTGAAAATGCAATGCTAAGGAATATATGCTAACATATTCTCATAATTGTCCCTGATGTCTTTGGAAGCATCACTTTCCAAAATGAGATGTTTTTTTTATTCCATTGCCCCAGACGTGCAAAAGGTACACACTAGTTCTTCCCAAGATTCTTTATGTATTTTCCATTGTCTTGTTTCACACTGACGTTATTGTGAGTTACTTCTTAATTGAGCAATAATAACCTTTTCCTGCCATGAAATGCTAGCTCCAATGTACTCTTTTTGCTTGAGATCACAAGTGAGGTTGAATTCCTAAACATAGTACTTCTTCTTTCTACCCAACTCTTTTCCCCATATATGTTTATAGAACTTCGCCATAACAAAATTATTTAACTCCTTGCTATTTGTGGGACTAGCACTGAGATAGATATTCCATTTTTGCATCTATGCATAGTTTTGTCTCATCCATGTTTTCTTTCTTTCACTCATGCCTTCATTGAAGATAACATTATTGATATGGAGATGCTCTACAAAATTCCATTTCTCAACTCCCGTCAAAACAAAACACATGTGCAAATCACCTTTACGATTGAACACCCTCTTCACATCTCTTTTCCCCATATATGTTTACAAAACTTCTCCATAACAAAATTCTTTAGCTCCTTGCTATTTGTGGGACTGGCACTGAGGTAGATATTCCATTTTTGCATCTATGTGTACTTTTGTCTCATCCAAATTTTCTTTCTTTCACTCATGGCTTCATTGAAGATAACATTATTGATATGAAGATGTTCTACGAAATTCCATTTCTCAACTCTCGCCAAAACAAAACACATGTGCAACTCACCTTGACGATCAAACACCCTATTCACATGGTTTAATTAATTAAATTACATTAATAGCATGGGTGAGTGTATATAAACAATTTTAATGATTAAAATGTAGTTGTGTTAGTTGAGGATCAATGTGTGTGGCCAGGTTTAGTAAATGATAGTTGAATATGGTTAAGTTGTGTCTGACAAGAGTTTATTTTAATGAACATATGGCTAACCATAATTGACTACGGTTGAATATGGTTGAGTAAGAGACTATCAATAACTAAGATTGAGTGTAGTCGACCAAGGTAGACCATAGTCTACTATGGATGACAATGTTGACCATGGGTGACTATGGTTGACCATGGTTAACTATGTTTAAGTAAGGTTGATTATGTTTTAACATGGAGAAACCATGGTTGACTATGGTTGACCACAATTAGCCATGTTTAACTAAGGTCGACTATGCTTGCCCATGAAAGACTATAAATGACCATGGTCGACAACACTTGAAAATGGTGACCAAGCTTACCATGGTTAACTATTATCGCCCATAGTTGCTTTTGGTTGACCATGGTTCATTATGATTGAATATAGTTGACCAAAATATACCATGGCAAACTATGGAAGACCCTGGGTGACTATGATTTAACATTGTTAACTGTGTGTGACTATGCTTGATTATGGTTGACCATGATTGACCATGTTTGAACATGGTTAAATGTTGTTTAACATAGTTGACAGTAGTTTACTATGGTTGGGTTTCATCACAATGTGATGATGATGAACAATGATATTCAATTATGCTATCAGGACATGTTCATGGCATCACAATGTCAATTTTTTTTAACACAATGCAACACCAAGTTATGCTAGTCAAATTTTGATGTCAGTTTATGTTCATCACATGGGGACATAGGGTTTTGTTTAGCACATAATTATGTCAGGCTATAGTCATCACATTGTAACATTGGCTTATGTTTATCACATTGAGATGTTAGGTTATGTTTGTCACATTGTGACACTAAGTTAAGTTCTCGACATTGTCACATCAACTCGGGAGCTCTATTCAACACATTATAATGTCAGGTAATGTTTGTCACATTGCAATATTGAGAAAACTTTTTCACAAACATTGGGGCATGTTTGTCACATTGTGATGTTGGGTAATGCATGACACATTACAATGTTAGGTTATGTTTGTTACATTACAACATTAGGTAATGTTTGTCACATTATGGCATTGGGATATGTTGGATTGAATCACAATGTGATGATGTTGAATGGTTATGTTTAAATGCAACATAGATTTATGCTTTTCACATTGCAACATTGGTTTTGTTTAACACACTGTGATGTCAAGTTATGTTTGTCACAATGTGATGTCAGGTTATGTTCATCATATTTTAATGTTAGTAATGCTCAACACATTACATTGTCATGTTTTGTTTGTCACATGAAAAATTGGGTTGTGGTCAAATTGCTAGATCGATTTATGTTTGAAATAAGTGAATAGAAGTTTTGGCTAGGTTCCTTGAAAACATTTCTAATGAACTTTTTCCTTTGTTAATGATGATAGGAACTTTGCATTGGCATGGCATATGGTGTGGAAGGAAACTTACTTGTGATGTGATGTGACACAAAGAAAACAAATTTTGCATGACCTAAAAGGTTTGCTTTCACGTGACCCAAAATTTTTGTTTCTTATGATGTATCAAAATTAAAATATCTTTCCTTGTCACATTGATAGCAAATCAACTTAAACTTTGTAGATAATGATTCATACTTGTTTTAAGGGCATTGTTAGTAAAATAAATTCATTTATACTATGTAGATGATGATTTAAACTTGTTCTAAGAACATTGATAGTAAGTCGAGTTTATTTTAGTGAATAATTTTGTGTCATCATGTAATTAAATTTATTGAGTTACTTGTATTTTGTAAATAAAAGCGTATGATTATTTGTGTTATTGAAACACTTTTTGAAATTATGTAGTAGATTTTCAATTCTAAAATTTAGTTATGAGCATGCATTTAGCAATGGAATCTATTCTTGGCCATATGATCTTTCCAAATCTTCTTTTATATTATTGGCAAGACGATCTTCCTCAATCTTCTATTCCTTCAATGTATCTTTGCACCTTTAGGAGCAACTGCTAGTAGTAAACTATTATGTAATCAAAATTTAACCGGCCCCTCTAACTCAGTGAGGGCTATAAATTCAAAATTTCCTGTTTTTGTCTCTCTTCATCCATACATACTTCTTTTCTTTTAACTTTTTTTTTTTTATTGTTGTCTCTCTTCATCCATACATACTTATTTTCTCGGGGCATTCGATAATTATTATTATTATTTATTTTTTATCTATATTAGCTTTTTTTTAAAATTTGGGGCATTTGAATTTATTATTATTATCTAATTTTAAGTGTCTCTTGCCAAGCTAAGTCTATGAAGGCATACATACTAAACTTCTCTGGTTTTGAACCTGTGACCTCTTAAGAGGAAACACATGCTCTTAACCATTAAGCTCACTCAAACTGTATACCATTAAGAAGTTGGAGGTCCATTCAAACTGTATATCATTAAGAAACTGGAGGTTAATCTAGTCTTACCATTGAGATAGCCAAAAAATTACTAACTTAAGACTACCTACCACACATTCCTAATTTATATTACATATTCAATTTCTGATGCCATCAATCTTTTTTTTTGTAAGCTAAAGAAGGA
>APFE031031253.1:0-28082 GCA_000404065.3 Pinus taeda
CAAATGAAACCTGCTCTGATACCAAATTATATGATCTAAAATGATCATTTATTAAAACTCATGTAGAATTGATTAACCATTAATGAATTGAATGTTAGCTGAAAGTGTGGAAATCGAGGAAAATTGCTTGAGAAGAAGACTTTACGATAGTTGATTAAAGAAAAGGAAGATGCATAATAGCAGTGAAAAGAATAAAAACAGATTGATACCAGACAAAAAAATCGATTACAGAGTTCATCCTTGATGGACTACATCTTTGGCTTTGCTTTCAAGATGGGCAATCACTTTATTAGGATTGAAACAGATGAAGTTGATTACACAGAGATTTTATCAGTCTAAATGTGCATGCATGTGCTTCTGATCACTGTCATTAGATATTTCTCTGAACTAGCTTTCCAACTCCTATCATGGTTCCCAATTCTCACTCCAGATGCTCCTATTACATTGAAAACAAAAATGCCTATGATCTCCAGAATATGCAAACAAATATCAAAACCACTCCCCCCTTCATCAATGAAGCAAAACTACCTTTTAAAGGCCTCTAGATACATTGAAACCTCTTTGGCTGAATACAGGATGAATTTGGTTGCAATATAATTAGGTTTAGCTTCGGTCTAGTTGGAATTTTCCACTTAGGGTAGATGCATGGTCATTGAATTAGTTTGAACAAACAAAAGCCATATAACCCATCAGTAAACTCGATAATAACTCCACAACCGCTAGCAGTTAGGCTAACCAGGCGGAGGGCTAATAGCTTCCATGTGAAAACCGGGTAGTCGACTGCCTGACTGCCACTTGGTGGTTTATCCCCGGCAGTTTCAGCGACCAACCCGTCGGCCGTTTGCTGTTCACATGACCTATTTTTGTTTTGCTGATGGTTCCGCTGTGACTAATCTCTTGACTGCTAGCTCTCTAACCCTAACACCAACCCCATAATCTATCAACATTGTTCACATGCCAACGTCTCTGATGTGATTTTCAATTCCGCTGCAGTTAAGGCCTGACTGATGGCTAAACTCTAACAGTCTAACAATGCCCGGTCACATGTTTCTGACGTAGTTAGATTGCCCGCGTGGTCAACTCGCTGTGTATTTTTTATTTGTAATGTTTACCAATGTATTTATACTGATAGTTAATGAAGTTTAGAACTTAGGCTTAGGGTTACGTTTGATGTTGTTTTAACAATACGATGGTTAGGATTTAAGTCTTTAGGGTTTTAGCATAGGTTTTTATAATACATATTGCAATGTACTATTTATGGTTAGGGTTGCAACTTAGGTGATAGATTTGATAGTGCATTTGATAGATTAGGATTAGGGTTTACATTTTGTTTTTAAAAACCCATGTACAACATATTATCACAATGTGAAGAAACCAAATACATATCGACACTAGCTATCTTTGTGATGACAGCCCCAATGACACATCGAACCTCTACGACGGATGACACAACCCATGTCGACACCAAATCCTGCGAAGGCAAAAGAAAAAACACATGTTGTTGACCAATTCCTGGTGGAACTGTCAATGAACACTAGTTGACAGCTAGGTACAAACCCATATCGACTGAATGTCATGAAAACCATATTACCTGAACAACTTGATCCATAACCAATACTGTTGAAGCTGACGACACCGAACTGAATTGATGATGACTCTGAACATTGACAATGACGCTTGAACACCTATGCAACGATCTGACGAGATCCTCCTGGATCATATATAAACATAAAGATGGAGATGCATCTAGAATAAAACTCTGTTTCATTAATAATAAAGAACTGAAATATGCTTACATATAGAAAGGAAATAGACTAAATCAAAAGATGGTAGCTTATCTCTGAGAAGAGATGTGGCGGCTACATACCTTTCAATTGTGTTAAAATGAGGCTTAGGCCTATTTATTATTTATAAATAATGGAAAACCCTAAAAATCCAAAAACCTAACCCTAGGAGATGAAGTGCCAAAACTATGGGCCCCGTTTCAATAAATTGGTACATCAAATTCTCAGGGTTGTAACTTTAGCATACCATCTCCATTTTATGCACATAATACGTCATTAGAAAGATCTATCCAAGGCATACAACTTTCGAAAGGAAACATGAGTTAAATCAAATTACCTTTGAAAATTAGATTACATCACTGATAACCAATAGAAAAATAATACAGACCTCACTCTACCAAACTAGAAACTAGATCTATTGGTTAATATTTGATAATACTAGGTTTCTACAAGAGAAAAAAATAATTAAGCAAAAAAATAGATATAACCAAATGAGACTATGAAGGATAACCATTACATATCCTCCAGTTTAGGTGTCTAAAGTTGTCATTGGAACTGGGACTTTCGCACTCATGCCGAGGGACAATGGGAGCTTAAATTCACATAGAATGTTTTTTTCCATTTGAGCTAAGCGAGCTTCCAGCATTTATATACTTTCTTGGATATTCCAGTAGTTACATGGAATGTTATTGAAAAATGAAATGATTTCATTTATTTCCTTGTGCTTCTCCTTTAAGACTCATCTCAGTACTGTCCTAAGCTACTTGTGGAGAATAATAGAATGCATATACTAATTCCTACTTTCCATAGTATTACTAGGATCAGGAAGCTAGCAAGGGACCTCCTCTATCAATTCTAAATTTGAAGAGGCTTATCTATCTTTAGTGATATTCTTCTATAGCCTCCAAATATCCTCTTGAGTTCTAGGAGAGTCACAACATGATAAGATACAACAACCTCTTGATCCTGCACCACAACACGTGACCGACTTTGTTGGCTATATCTCCTAGCCCCACAATGCCCACACATGTGCTAGTATGGCATACAACCACAATGACTAAAGAAAAAATATAATAACAGAGATACCCTTATATCCACATGCTATAAACAAGTGATAACCCCTTACAAACAAGTGAAATTGCATGAGCAATAACATATCTTTCGTCAATATCTTCGACTGACCAAACAACACGTAATATTCAAAATAAATAGCCATCCTGACCAAAAGGAGATGAGGTAACCTAGAAAAAATGGCTAAGAAAGGAATGCCCTGTAGGTCGGTTAGAAAGATGAGGGATTTCCATGACATGGGAGAGACCATCTCCTAAAGTAATAGGAAGCCCAAACTCACCAAATATAAAAACAATCCCCAACAGTGACTCCATTACAAAAATCATCCACACCAGTGAAAACCATAAGTTGAGAAAACCAATGCACACAACCAAGGGATAAATATTACACATTTATAATTGTCAGAAAGGACCAAGGCCATTAGAAATTGGGAGAAAAATACTAAGACCATATTTGCAAGACCCCATTTGCTATCTAGAAAGACATCACAGTTACCAAATTCATAATTTAGCTCTTCAATTGAGGCATCACCATCATCATTGGAGAGATAAAAATCACCTAAACCCACATAGAATAGTAAGGAATTAATACCTCTGTAAGCCGCAGATGAAACATAAACTTTGACATGCCAACTCAAATCCTAAAAAACTCTTCTCACATCCCATGGTTTGAATTTCTCAACATCACTCTATAGTATAGCCAAAATCCAATGGGAGTATGTATATACCACAAGTGATAGGAGGATTACAGTGGTAGGGCACATATGTCTTCCTAGTTGCAAAGTAGCAAGCGAAGAACTCTCCAGTAAATAACAAGTCATGTGTCCAAGAAATTTAAACAATGCATGCTTCATGCATAGGGGGAGGGGGCTAGGCCACACTGCCCCCCTCTTAATTACATTGAGGGTCAGTGGGGTCGTCCTCTTGACCCCCCTTGATCCCATTTTCTTGATGAGTCTCCACCCCCATCGAGGGGATAGACATGTCTATTTTGGAATAGGGCTTCTCGAAATTTAATTTAGCAATTATCATGTGGATGGGATGGATTTAACCTCAGAGGAATATTCTATATTATTATTAGTAGTATACACAAATTAAAGGTTGATATTTATCTCCAAATTGGTTATACCCTTTTTTCTTTTTTAATTAAATTGATTAATTAAAAAAAATTGTAATATGAAAAAGTCTCATCTGAAATGGGTTATGTTTTTTGGGAATGTGGTATTGATAAACCGCGACATTGGCCAATAGTATTGTAATGATTTGTCTTTACAGAGTAATAATATCTATGATAAAGTGGGTATATATATGGGCATAGTTTAACTTATAAACAAAATGACCTTTTTTTTACAATATTTTTCTAGTTAATTTTAACCAAAATCGAGTAGAGATTTTTAAAAGCTTGAGTTTAAGTTGTTTAATTTGTAGAAATCGAGTGCTCTAATGGGGTTTTCAGTGTGGTAAATCTATTTATGCTTTCAAAAATATATTTGAAGTAATGAAAAATCACATTTTTTATCTTGCTTAAATTGTATGGCCGGATTCTAGTCAAAAAGACAATTGTCAATTTAGACTACATTATAAATATTCATGAAAAAGAATCTTGTTCCTTGGTTTTTCAAATATATATATCTTTAAATTCTATATTAATTATTTTTAATAATAATAATAATGATAATAATAATAATAAATTTATCATTATGTTAGTTTTATTATTTGTTTAATTTTAATAACCTGAGATGCCTTATGAAATAAGTGTTTTGGCATTTATTGTAGATTAATATTTATCTATATTTACTAACCATTTAATTTATATGGCTATAATAATTACGTCGTAAGGTTTTTCCCTCTGAAGTGAACTCCCCCAAATGCATTTATGTCCTAATCGTAACCGTCATATCCATTGTTAGATGATTCAACAATGATCTACCATCCAATTTAATTGGAAACATTAAAAAAACAATAAAAAACTCTTAAGGTAACTAGTTAATAGAAAAATTAATTAATTTTTGTTCTAGTTACCCTACCCAACTCATCCATCTACGCAGTTAGTCTTTCATGCGCATGTGGATAGTAGTGTTTGCACCAGAGGAGGGCGTGGGATGAATACCTTTGCTGCAGGAGGATGAGGAGGGCCGTGGAGGGTGGGGTGGGGGTTCCTTCTTCTCTGTTGCACAAGGATGAGGAGGTCTGCATAGGGTTGCTTTTTCTATAGGAGGAGGATGGCCACGAGGATGAGGAGGTCCGGAAGGAGGATTAATTAGTTGGCAGTTTTTCCCTGCATCCGAATATAGCGGCCTCCGCATCAGAACCAGTTATGGTGGTAGTTATTAGGTTATGGTATACAATATGGGGTTACTGTTCTCATTTCTCATCTCATATCAGTATTTACAGCCTTCACATAGTAGCCTTCGACAGATTTGCAGTGTTTTGCCTGTCAGGTTAGTTAATTTACCTCCAGATTTCCCTTTTCATGTTGCTGATCTTTCTGTCAGCAATGATCATCACCTTAATATTACATATCTTGATGATCTGGGTTTGTAGATGTCTCAAGCAAACAATTTATGGAACTGGGACTTTAAGCTAACTTTGGTTTCTAGATGACTAAATATTTAGTTGTATTTGATAGGAATTTGTTCTACTATGTCACTTCTCTTCAGTCTACCATCCTTCTTTGCTTCCTGTTTCCTGCCTTTACTATTGTCAACCACTGTTCTATTTTGATTATATGCATTATTGTTCTTGAGAACCTACAACTCAGCTATATGGAGTGTTTTCTTATGCGGCTTATTTTAGGGTCCAGTCTGTCTTCATTCTACCATCCTTATTTTCTTCCTGTTGCCTAGCTTTACTATTGTCAACCACTGTTCCATTTTGATTGTAAGCATTGTTGTTCCTAAGAACCTGCAACTAAACTATATGGAGTGTTTTCTTATGCGGCTTATTTTGGGGTCTAGTATGTGCGTTCATTATGACTGTAGATGGAAAATAGTGTTATTGTTGCCTTTGGAACTCTTCATTCCTAGAAGTCAATTTGAGGGAATGGAGATTTTGGGATAGCCCTTGAAGAACATCAGGCTCGTCTTTCCCAGTCCTGGCAATGCCTGCTTTCGAGCCCTGCTCCACTCCTACCATGGTTCTTTTGCTTATACCTGGAATGACAACACTTGAGTCCCTTGCGTTTTTTTGAACCTCGGCCTAATTGTGATCACATTGAAACTTACCTCGAAATTTCCCTTTCATGTTGCTGAGCTTTCTGTCGGCACTCATCAGCACCTTAATATTATTTCACGCTCCTGTTTAATTAAAATTTTATTATTTTGTTGTTTGAAACCATTGAAATTCATTATTGCACATGAGGTTTCCACTCGGTCTGTTTCTTGGTTGTGGGTTTTTTTATGCGCTTATTTTGGGGTCCAGTGTGTGTGTTCACTATGACTATAGATGGAAAATAATGTTACTGCTACCTTTAAACAAGGCTAATTAATGTTAAAGAGGACCATGGTATTAATGTTTTTTGAAAACCCAAATGATATGAATACTAGAAATCCAGGATTTAACAAAGATGCATATAGCCAAATAACCTCAATTGCTAGCTTGTTGGGTCAATTTATGGTGGTGTAGGTTTAGGGAAAATGTGTACTCCAACTTGAGAGGCATTGAACATTTTATCCCAAGGGAGGGAAATTTTTATTACATCAAACAACCTTCTATTTCAGATTCATACATCCTTCTTGCTAAGCATTTCCACAGATTGATTTCACCCATCTCTCAATTGTTGTTGTATGTGATTAGGTACAGCCATAATCTTGTCCGAATGTTATGATAGAGTAAAGTTTGGAATGCATTTGGGTTCTCACCAACAACCATTGTGGACCCGATATAGAATCCACATGCCCGCAACAATTACATTGATTGTGTTTTTAATGTTTTGATTAATGAATTGGTATAATTGACTGTTCTTTGTAGAAACCAACGTTAATAACTCATTTATGTGTATTATCCATTTCATTCAATCATATGCTACAACAAAAATCCCTCTTGTGATGCATTTCCTAGCAGTTACATCCTTCAGGAATAGTTTATATAATAGGGGTATATATCTAGATTCAGTTTATATATCTATATATATATATATATATATATATATATATATTATATATATATATATATAATATATATATATATATATATATATATATATATATATATATATTATATATATAATACAGAAGAAGAGAGAGAGAGAGAGAGAGAGAGAGAGAGGATAAATAGAATTTGAGGCCCACTTGAATCCTATGTTGAATTGGGACAAACAAGCAGAGCCTCCGAAGCCAAACTAAAGAACTATTCACTCGATCTATTGATGAGAATTGACTTTGGAAAATAGTGAGTAGACCAAGATTAAACACTTATCAAATAAATATAATTTGCAGAGAAACAATTGTTTATTTTCATGAACGATCTACGTTTATGAGATATGCCATGGCCTACTGTTTACTGCTAGGATTTTGAGGACCCATTGCCCATTAAAAAATTCATTTCCTCACCAACATGATTTACGTTTCTAGATTTGTAGAATGTCCTATTAGTCATTTAGCTACATTTATTATTTGTACATATAAAAATAATAATTTATTTTATAAATTAAGATTTAGCCAAATACCAAATTAATTTATAAGATTTGTTACACAAACTTAGAGCTTTGTAAAGATGTAAGCTTTGAAATTGATTCTTTTAAAGTAGTTGTCATAGGAATGCCAACATTGTTAATATATTTTCTTCACATTAACTTAGAATATTTGTATCTTTCCTTCCCTTAACATGGTTTCCATTTTCTCTTCTTCCAATTTTAGCTTTATTTTTCTTTCAAAAATTTGCTAGCCAAATTTGCTATTATAGGTCCAGTCATTCCTCAAATCAAGTAATAATTTATTGTATCTTCTTTCCTTTTTTTTCAATGTCTGTGAAGTCTATGTGATAAATGAAACTTATTGCAATGAATTGAGCCATGAGGATGATGTAGTTTATGTTAGAAGCTTCCCTTAGTCTTTTCGTTGTTTTTCTTTTATGTGTCTTGTTGAAAGCATTCCTAACAATCCCTGAAAGGATTCCTAACAATTCCCAAAATATTCATAGTGTCACGACCAATACTTCCAACACCCTCAAACATTTTCATTAAAACATCTCCAATGCTTTTTTATATCGAACTTCTCAACATTAGACCATTTCTCAATTTGTTTGTTTCAGATACTCAAAGACTACATTTTTCTTTGTGCGTTGATTTAAGCATGGTTTCATCAATACTTTATAATATATTATGATTATATTATTGCTAAACTGCCACTATCCTCTTATTCTTCATAATTATTCTTTGCCTGTAAATTTTAGATATCAACGAGAAGAAGCAAGAATTGAAGCTTGGATAAATTTGCAGACTTCAAAAGCTGAAGCTAAAACCAAAAAGCTTGAGGTATAAGGAGTGTGCCTATAAATATTTGTACACGTTTTTCTATTAAAATATGATATTTCATTGAGGCAACATCTTTGTATGCGTCCTAACAACTAGCAAATTGTCTTGGATAGCTAAATAATTGGATTATACAGTACATAAATTTGAAACAACGTGCATTTGGCACGAATATTACTTCTACTGAAAAGGAAATGTTGGTATGCATTGAACGGCATTTATCCACTTTTCATTTGGTGGAGACTACAACATTTAGAACATATTTTGCAACTTAGGTTTCAACCATAATAGGATTTTTTCATACGAATGCAGAATCTCGTGAGATTAAGACGACGACAAATATGCCAAAAGTAATTTTCTATGTGGGGATGGGTAGCCATGGTAGCCTTTATAAATGTGCCTTGTCTCATTGAAATGATCATTTTGATGTATATTATTTTGTCACTCTTTGTATAATTAAGATGCATTTTACAAAATGAGAAAACAAAGTGAGATCAGGGTAGACATTGCTTTCATATAAAAAATGGATCCATGAAGTGGTACAGACACCATGAATCCATACCTGCAAAATAGCATCTTAAATTAGACAGGAGTTTTACTTAAAATGCATTTTTGGGCTGCACATTCAATGGCTACACAATTTCTAAATCTACACCCATCATTATTATCACCAGCTGCTAGGGCCCCTACCTGGTTGTTTCTAACATGCGTAGGTTTCTGAAATTTTCAATTTATAGTATTAAGTATGTTACGCATGTCTGATTGTTTCTAACATGCGTAGGTTTATTAAATTGTCAATTTACAATTTTAAATATGTTTGAAAGAGAATGATCATATGGAAGTTGTTGTCATAAATCTCTTCATTTTTATGTTTACAAGCCTAGATAGCCACTCAATTACTAACAAATTGAACATGCTTCCTACCCTTTAGTTCATAAATTTTCATGTAGTGTTATAGGAATGTAATGAATGTTAAACATCTTACGAGAAGAAAACCACATTTATGAGTTTTGTTCTGTATAGTACTTATTTTGTTATCTCTACTTTCAGAAAATGACAACAAAGATTACTGAGAATGTTATTTTCACAATGCTCTCTAGATCAACTCATATTCAACCATACCTACAAATTGTTGAACTTGAAACCATTCAATCAATGCAAAATTCAACTCCACGATATCGCATTGCCATCTCTGATGGCACACATATGAAACACCTTATGCTTCCAACATATTTCAAAGACCTCGTAGCAACAGGCTTGCTACAAAAGGGTTTTGTTATACATGTTAAAAGTTGGACTACTTCAGCTATTGGTCGATCAATGTAAGTTTGTTATAAATTTTTTATTTCAACTTTAACATTTTTATCGATATCACTTCTAACTCTAACAATCATTCCTGTGTCTCTCATTTTCCATGTAGGTCTATAAAGCTAATAGAATTCGATATTTTTGCTTCATTTTCACCCTTAATTGGTAATCCAAAAAATATGAGTATCCCGATCACTTATGAAGAAAACACTCCCTCCTCATCGAACCAAGATCCTTCATAAAAAAGGCACTTCCCTCTTCCAACTACTCGAACCCCATCTGTCATGCCAGTCCTAATTCCTATCAAATCACTAAACCCTTACCATTCAAATTGGTGCATAAAAGGATACGTTCAAAGAAAAAAAACTCTTCGACAATTTCAGAATCATTACAGACTCGGTAAAGTGTTTGGCTTTGCCCTGTTTGATACAAAAGGTGGATAAATACATATTACTCATTTCAACAATGTAGCTGATTATTTTTCTGATAAAATCCAACTTGGAAATGTCTACATTGTCTCTAAAGGGAATGTGAAAAATTCTAATAAGCAATACAACAACTTAAACAATGATTAGGCAATTTTGTTAAATGCAACATCTACCATAAAGCATGTTTCCAGCGAAAAAGACATAAGCCAACAGTGCAATTCAATATAAAATCAATCAATCATATCAAAACAACAAACATCAACTCCATTGTTGATGTTCTTGGTATTATCACTGACATTTCTAATGTGTGCACTATACATAGAAAAGACGGCTCTGAAGTTACTAAATAAATATTGGTATAGCATGGATGCGATCTTTTGTGGAGGAAATTTTCATGCCGTATCACAAGAAATATGCTCCCTATGTGTTGTAGGAAATAACCCCATCATTGCAATCAAGTCTGCCCATCTTGGAGAATTTAATGGCAAAAATGTCGGCACTACAAGGAGATCCATTATTCTTGTATATCCTGACATTGAATAGGCCCACATGCTAAAGTCATGGTTTAAAAAGAAGGTTCCACTACAGCTTCTACATCCTTGAAAACAAGATATTCAACTCCTTTTGGCCATCAACAAAAAAAAATAACGATTGTTGATATTTACAGTATGGATTCCTCAGAGAAACCAACATTCTTCCAATTAAAGGGCATAATAACAAAATTTGGGATGGAATTTTTTTACGACATTTCTTTCCCATCCATCGTTGATGGGAAAAAATGCATAAAAAAAATTTATTCCATAAAATACAAGCATGTTGTTTTGCCCAAAATGCAACACTGAAGTAACCGACTGTGATTACAAATACATACTTAAGATTGACATAGAAGATCACACTGGTGAATTAGCTTCAACTGTTGCTTTCGAAGACATGGGATCTACAATTCTTGGGATTAATGCCAAAGACTTCTATTTGTTATCTTCAAATCTAGATCTAATCAGGGAAATTGTCTCCAAAGCACTATGGATGGATCATATCTTCACACTATTAGTGAAGACAGAAACATTTAAGGAATTACCATAGTTTAAATGTGTTATCATGAAAGAAGAAATCTTGCATTTCACAACAGAATGCAACAACATCCTTCAAGCAATTGATGACATGTCGATATCATAGATAGATATCGTAAAATTTATTTTTCACTTTCTGAAAGTTTTTGTTATCTTATTTTAAAAATAAAATTTTGCACCATATACTATTGCATGCCATCTCACCAAATGCTCTTATTTAGTATTGAAATAAATATTCATCCTCCATTGTATCTAGCATTGTGTATGTACACTTATTCACATTTTTTTCATCTTCTTTCTTTTAACAAATGAGGCAACTTGTTGCATTACACATGCAATTATCTACATGTATAAATGAAAATTACTTAAAAGTTCTTTCAAACACATATTCAAATAAAAAATTCACATAAAACTATTCAAAACTTCAATTTCTTTCTCCTCTTTCTCTTTTATACAATAACATGGTTGTTCTCTCCAAATAACATTCTTGTTTTCCCCTCTCTTCCCTATAGGTACCATAACTTTTGCAAATGTCTTCTTCTTGTAATGATGAACGCGCTCGAAGATACTATGCAACAAATAAAGAATGAATAAATGCACGTTGACGTGAGCTTTATCAGGGAAAAAGGCATCACAGAATGTCAAAAAAACAAAAGTAGAAAGAAAACTGACATTCATTGTCCGAAACGTATGGTGAAAATTCACATTTTCCATCAAACCTCTCCACATTTCCCAATTCCGACCCTGAAAACAGTCCTCCTTTGCAATTATCAAACTCTCTATCTTTTCGAAAAACCTCTCAAACAAATACATCCATACCTCATTGCCCTAACCCCTCCTTTGCACATGCTTTCAACAACGTTTACACTAATGAAGCACATCGATAATTTCATGCAAAGATTGATAAACTTGCACCTAAATGTCCAGGCTTCATTTGTCTTGAATCATATCTTGGAATACATATCTACAATTTGAACCAAATCCATTGCTTCTCCAAATGCATATTTGAAACAAAGGGTCATCCCTTCTCATTATCAAACAACATGGACCCTAGTCTTCAGCCAGCTTTCCTTACGTCTCTTTCACAAATATAAGAAATGCTCATTGCTAGGGTTAACCCTATACTCTAGGTAACACATGCACATGGTGGCCAATATAAATACGATGGCCACACAATTTGTTTTCCAAAAGACATTACAAAAATCGCAAGCATGTTGGCACGACATGTTGAAGACTTGGACATTCTAATTGTCACCCGTCATAGTAGTGACCATCATGCTTATAATTGAATTGTCAGTAGACATCGTGTTCTACTGCATTAGAATACAAATTGGCAAATGACCCACACTATAAGAATGCTCGTATTGATAACAACGCACTAGAATCCTTACCAATAATCCCCACCAATGTCTCATCCTCCCTTCGCCATTCCAATACCACAGAAACAACTCTCCACCTTTCACCTAAACCACAACTTGAGCCCACTAAAGATTCCTTAAACCCATCCCTACACCACACATCATCATTCATACCCATTATTCCCAATACAAATATAGAAATCCAACAAATAGGCCATTATTTACATGCTTGCAGCCACCATTCTATACTACAATTGAATGACCACCAATTGACTTATCCCCAATTAATGAATACAACACAAAAGTTCTACTCTCTATGGCTTTCTCGACCCTTTTCCCCACAAGAGTTGCAATGCTAAGTCAACTAAGAATGAAAGCAGTGCAGTTACATGAATACACTCTTCATGTCATACATTACTACAATAATGGATTCGACAAGCACCCATGCTTTCGTTATTACATATATAATCTCATGATGCGACATCATAGTCAAACAAAAATGTTCATTTTTGTGAAAAAGAACACTGCAAATAACTTTCCAACATCTATTGAAGATCTGAACATCCGATTAGAACAATTTCCAGATGAGTAGTTGGCAGAACAAGTCATGCCATTCGGTTGATATTTACGTGGAACAAGATATTTTTGACACAAAGCTAAAAATGAACTAACAAACATTATATCTTAGCTCAGTTGCCCAACATTATCTCTAACCCACATTTAACATCACTATATATGCACCATTGATTCACAACATTTCGTGAAGTTATCTTAGAGAAACACTTCCAGACAAAAGACTATTGGTACATGTATGCATTCTACCACGTTTCTTTCATAACTCTCCAAACATAAAACCTCATCTACTACAAAATTATCTTACACAAATGCAGACTTGATAGGTATGAATGACAACATAGAGGATTTTCACATATCCATGGTTTCCTTTGGATAGAAAATGCACCTGATATGGAAAGCCTCAACTAGGAAGACACAAAAGAAGTTGATATTGCTAGGAAATTCTTTGACAAATATATTTTAGGTTGGAACCCTTGTACTCATTCGCTTTCAAACCAACCAATTGCTTAGACAAATTCAGAAGACCCTTGTCCATTGTCCATGTCACAAATTTTTAGAACCAATCCTTTCAATGATTATGAACAACTCATTAATTGGGTTGAATGTCACACAAAATGCACTGAAATCACATGCCTAAGAAAGAAAGGATCCTCATTTGAATGTCGCTATAAAGCACCATGGAAATTACATCCAAAATCATCTTTATTCATTGACTCCAGTGGCCAAAAAACATACACCCTACTTGCAACGATGATCAACTCAATACCCATAACCCTACAACCCCTTTCGCGATATCATACAAGATATAAGAGATTTTGCTACAGAATTCATCACAAACTGGCAAACATTTTGTCGTTTCTACAAACCTTGGCATCAACATCGCACACTATCTGATATTGAATATGTTGCAAATGATAACTCAACTATTCATGAAGCCAATCCTCTAGACACCATGGAAATAAATGAATGGGAATTACTCTCCCAATTATACCCTACAAATGAGCTCCTCATAAATGAGCTTGACATGCTTGGCCTTCGTGGCTTTGATGACAACCATAACTGGAACCATACCACTATCCCATTAGATCTACAAAATGGCCATACAATTCATTGAGAATAGCCTCTCTATCCAACACATTCTTCAAAAATATCAACATATCCTGACGACCCTTAATACATTATCTCCAATGCAAAAAAAGCTCTAAATATTATTTCTAATCATTTTGCTAAGAAGGACATTTTAACTGCTCTCGGAATGATAATATAGGACACTGCTGGTACAGGAAAATCCCTCCTTATCAGTTGCATCAAAGATATTCTCATAACCCTTGCAAGTCGAGAACCTTCACCGATCATGCTCCTCGCCCCTATAGGCATTGTTGCCTTCAACATACAAGAATCAACAATCCATTCCACCCTCCACCTTCCTATAAAGGATCTTACACCTTTAGAAGGAAATGTTCATGTGAAATTCCGAGAAGAACTCAAGCATATCAAGTACATACTAATCAGTGAAATGAGCTTTATTGCACCAAAGCTTCTCAGCCATATTGACGAATTTCTTCGAGAGGCATTTCCACTACAAAGAAACACTCCTTTCGGTGGTTGTTCCATTATATTGGTTGGTTATCTCGGCTAGTTATCGCTCATCAAAGACATACCTCTATATGTAGGCACGAGCCACAAAAGCGCACTATGGAACACATTCAAATATGCCCACTTGAATCCTATGTTGAATTGGGACCTTGGTATTAGAAGCAAGTAGGTCCCAAACAAGCAGAGCCTCGAAGCCAAACTAAAGAGAACTATTCACTCGATCTATTGATGAGCATTGACTTTGGAAAATAGTGAGCAGAACAAGATTAAACACTTATCAAATAAATATAATTTGCAGAGTAACAATTGTTTATTTTCATGAACAATCTATGTTTATGAGATATGCCATGGCCTACTGTTTACTGCTAGGATTGTGAGGACCCATTGCCCATTAAAAAATTCAATTCCTCACCAACATGATTTACGTTTCTAGATTTGTAGAATGTCCTATTAGTCATTTAGCTACATTTATTATTTGTACATATAAAAATAATAATTTATTTTATAAATTAAGATTTAGCCAAATACCAAATTAATTTATAAGATTTGTTACATGAACTTAGAGCTCTGTAAAGATGTAAGCTTTGAAATTGATTCTTTTAATGTAGTTGTCATATGAATTGCAACAATGTTATTATAGGTCCCTTTAATATAGTTGTCATAGGAATGCCAACATTGTTAATATATTTTATTCACATTAACTTAGAATATTTGTATCTTTCCTTCCCTTAACATGGTTGCCATTTTCTCTTCTTCCAGTTTTAGCTTTATTTTTCTTTCAAAAATTTGCTAGACAAATTTGCTATTATAGGTCCAATCATTCCTCAAATCAAGTAATAATTTATTGTATCTTCTTTCCTTTTGTTTCAATGCCTGTGAAGTGTATGTGATAAATGAAACTTCTTGCAATGAATTGAGCCATGAGGATGATGTAGTTTATGTTAGAAGCTCCCCTTAGTCTTTTCGTTGTTTTTCTTTTATGTGTCTTGTTGAAAGCATTCCTAACAATCCCTGAAAGGATTCCTAACAATTCCCAAAATATTCATAGTGTCACGACCAATACTTCCAACACCCTCAAACATTTTCATTAAAACATCTCCAATGCTTTTTTATATCGAACTTCTCAACATTAGACCATTTCTCAATTTGTTTGTTTCATATACTCAAAGACTACATTTTTCTTTGTGAGTTGATTTAAGCATGGTTTCATCAATACTTTATAATATATTATGATTATATTATTGTTAAACTGCCACTATCCTCTTATTCTTCATAATTATTCTTTGCCTGTAAATTTTAGATATCAACGAGAAGAAGCAAGAATTGAAGCTTGGATAAATTTGCAAACTTCAAAAGCTGAAGCTAAAACCAAAAAGCTTGAGGTATAAGGAGTGTGCCTATAAATATTTGTACACGTTTTTCTATTAAAATATGATATTTCATCGAGGCAACATCTTTGTCTGCGTCCTAACAACTAGCAAATTGTCTTGGATAGCTAAATAATTGGATTGTACAGTACATAAATTTGAAACAACATGCATTTGGCACAAATCTTACTTCTACTGAAAAGGAAATGTTGGTATGCATTGAATGGCATTTATCCACTTTTCATTTGGTGGAGACTACAACATTTAGAACATATTTTGAAACTTAGGTTTCAACCATAATAGGAGTTTTTCATACGAATGCATAATCTCGTGAGATTAAGACGACGACAAATATGCCAAAAGTAATTTTCTATGTGGGGATGGGTAGCCATGGTAGCCTTTATAAATGTGCCCTGTCTCATTGACATGATCATTTTGATGTATATTATTTTGTCACTCTTTGTATACTTAAGATGCATTTTAAAAAATGAGAAAACAAAGTGAGATCATGGTAGACATTGCTTTCATATAAAAAAAGGATCCATGAAGTCGTTCAGACACCATGAATCCATACCTGCAAAATAGCATCTTAAATCAGACAGGAGTTTTACTTAAAATGCCTTTTTGGGTTGCACATTCAAAGGCTACACAATTTCTAAGTCTACACCCATGCTTATTATCACCAGCTGCTAGGGCCCCTACCTGGTCGTTTCTAACATGCGTAGGTTTCTGAAATTTTCAATTTATAGTATTAAGTATGTTACGCATGTCTGATTGTTTCTAACATGCGTAGGTTTATTAAATTGTCAATTTACAGTTTTAAATATGTTTGAAAGAGAATGATCATATGGAAGTTGTTGTCATAAATCTCTTCATTTTTATGTTTACAAGCCTAGATAGCCACTCAATTACTAACAAATTGAACGTGCTTCCTACCCTTTAGTTCATAAATTTTCATGTAGTGTTATAGGAATGTAATGAATGTTAAACATCTTATGAGAAGAAAACCACATTTATGAGTTTTGTTCTGTATAGTACTTATTTTGTTATCTCTACTTTCATAAAATGACAACAAAGATTACTGAGAATGTTATTTTCACAATGCTCTCTAGATCAACTCATATTCAACCATACCTACAAATTGTTGAACTTGAAACCATTTAATCAATGCAAAATTCAACTCCACAATATCGCACTGCCATCTCTGATGGCACACATATGAAACACCTTATGCTTCCAACATATTTCAAAGACCTCATAGCAACAGGCTTGCTACAAAAGGGTTTTGTTATACATGTTAAAAGTTGGACTACTTCAGCTATTGGTCGATCAATGTAAGTTTGTTATAAATTTTTTATTTCAACTTTAACATTTTTATCGATATCACTTCTAACTCTAACAATTATTCCTGTGTCTCTCATTTACCATGTAGGTCTATAAAGCTAATAAAATTCGATATTTTTTCTTCATTTTCACCCTTAATTGGTAATCCAAAAAATATGAGTATCCCGATCACTTATGAAGAAAACACTCCCTCCTCATCGAACCAAGATCCTTCATAAAAAAGGCACTGCCCTCTTCCAACTACTCGAACCCCATCTGTCATGCCAGTCCTAATTCCTATCAAATCACTAAACCCTTACCATTCAAATTGGTGCATAAAAGGATGCGTTCAAAGAAAAACAACTCTTCGACAATTTCAGAATCATTATAGACCTCGTAAAATGTTTGGCTTTGCCCTGTTCGATACAAAAGGTGGATAAATACATATTACTCGTTTCAACAATGTAGCTGATCATTTTTCTAATAAAATCCAACTTGGAAATGTCTACATTGTCTCTAAAGGGAATGTGAAAAATTCTAATAAGAAATACAACAACTTAAACAATGATTAGGAAATTTTGTTAAATGCAACATCTACCATAGAGCATGTTTCCAGCGAAAAAAACATAAGCCAACAGTGCAATTCAATATAAAATCAATCAATGATATCAAAACAACAAACATCAACTCCATTGTTGATGTTCCTGGTATTATCACTGACATTTCTAATGTGTGCACTATACATAGAAAAGACGGCTCTGAAGTTACTAAATAAATATTGGTATAGCATGGATCCGGTCTTTTGTGGAGGAAATTTTCATGCCGTATCACAAGAAATATGCTCCCTATGTGTTGTAGGAAATAACCCCATCATTGCAATCAAGTATGCCCATCTTGGAGAATTTAATGGAAAAAATGTCGGCACTACAACGAGATCCATTATTCTTGTATATCCTGACATTGGATAGGCCCACATGCTAAAGTCATGGTTTAAAAAGAAGGTTCCACTACAGCTTCTACATCCTTGAAAACAAGATATTCAACTCCTTTTGGCCATCAAACAAAAAAAAATAACGATTGTTGATATTTATAGTATGGATTCCTCAGAGAAACCAACATTCTTCCAATTAAAGGGCATAATAACAAAATTTGGGATGGAATTTGCTTACTACATTTCTTGCCCATCCATCGTTGATGGGGAAAAATGCATAAAAAAAAATTATTCCATAAAATACAGGCATGTTGTTTTGCCAAAAATGCAACACTGAAGTAACCGACTGTGATTACAAATACATACTTAAGATTGACATAGAAGATCACACTAGTGAATTAGCTTCAACTGTTGCTTTCAAAGACATGGGATCTACAATTCTTGGGATTAATGCCAAAGACTTCTATTTGTTATCTTCAAATCTAGATCTAATCAGGGAAATTGTCTCCAAAGCACTATGGATGGATCATACCTTCACACTATCAGTGAAGACAGAAACATTTAAGGAATTACCATAGTTTAAATGTGTTATCATGAAAGAAGAAATCTTGCATTTCACAACAGAATGCAACAACATCCTCCAAGCAATTGATGACATGTCAATATCATAGATAGATATCGTAAAATGTATTTTTCACTTTCTGAAAGTTTCTGTTATCTTATTTTATAAATACAATTTTGCACCATATACTATTGCATGCCATCTCACCAAATTCTCTTATTTAGTATTGAAATAAATATTCGTCCTCCATTGTATCTAGCATTGTGAATGTACACTTATTCACATTTTTTTCATCTTCTTTCTTTTAACAAATGAGGCAACTTGTTGCATTACACATGCAACTATCTACATGTATAAATGAAAATTACTTAAAAGTTCTTTCAAACACATATTCAAATAAAAAATTCACATAAAACTATTCAAAACTTCAATTTCTTTCTCCTCTTTCTCTTTTATACAATAACATGGTTGTTCTCTCCAAATAACATTCTTGTTTTCCCCTCTCTTGCGTATAGGTACCATAACTTTTGCAAATGTCTTCTTCTTGTAATGATGAACGCGCCCGAAGATACTATGCAACAAATACGAATGAATAAATGCACGCTGACGTGAGCTTTATCAGGGAAAAAGGAATCACAGAATGTCAAAAAAACAAAAGTAGAAAGAAAACTGACATTCATCATCCGAAACGTATGGTGAAAATTCACATTTTCCATCAAAACTCTCCAGATTTCCCAATTCCGACCCTGAAAACAATCCTCCTTTTCAATTATCAAACTCTCTATCTTTTCGAAAAACCTCTCAAACAAATACATCCATACCTCATTTCCCTAACCCCTCCTTTGCACATGCTTTCAACAACATTTACACTAATGAAGCACATCGATAATTTCATGCAAATATTGATAAACTTGCACCTAAATGTCCATGCTTCATTTATCTTGAATCATATCTTGGAATACATATCTGCAATTTGAACCAAATGTATTGCTTCTCCAAATGCATATTTGAAACAAAGGGTCATCCCTTCTCATTATCAAACAACATGGACCCTAGTCCTCAGCCAACTTTCCTTACGTCTCTTTCAAAAATATAAGAAATGCTCATTGCTAGGGTTAACCCTATACTCTAGGTAACACATGCACGTGGTGGCCATTATAAATACGATGGCCACACAATTTGTTTTCCACAAGACATTACAAAAATCGCAAGCATGTTGGCATGACATGTTGAAGACTTGGACATTCTAATTGTCACTCGTCATAGTAATGACCATCATGCTTATAGTTAAATTGTTAGTAGACATCGTGTCCTGCTGCATTAGAATACAAATTGGCAAATGACCCACACTATAAGAATGCTCGTATTGATAACAACGCATGAGAATCCTTACCAATAATCCCCACCGATGTCTCACCCTCCCTTCGCCATTCCAATACCACAGAAACAACTGTCCACCTTTCACCTAAACCACAACTTGAGCCCACTAAAGATTCCTTAAACCCATCCCTACACCACACATCATCATTCATACCCATTACTCCCAATACAAATATAGAAATCCAAGAAATACGCCATTATTTACATGCTTATAGCCACCATTCTATACTACAATTGAATGACCACCAATTGACTTATCCCCAATGAATGAATACAACACAAAAGTTCTACTCTCTATGGCTTTCTCGACCTTTTTCCCCACAAGAGTTGCAACGCTAAGTCAACTAAGAATGAAAGCAGTGCAGTTACATGAATACACTCTTCATCTCATACATTACTACAATAATGGATTCGACAAGAACCCATGCTTTCGTTATTACATATATAATCTCATGATGTGACATCATAGTCAAGCAACAATGTTCATTTTTGTGAAAAAGAACACCGCAGATAACTTTCCAACATCTATTGTAGATCTGAACATCCGATTAGAACAATTTCCAGATGAGTAGTTGGCAGAACAAGTTATGCCATTCGGTTGATATTTATGTGGAACAAGATATTTTTGACACAAAGCTAAAAATGAACTAACAAACATTATATCTCAGCTCAGTTGCCCAATGTTCTTCTTCACATTAAGTGCATCTGATACAAAATGTCCTGATCTTCATGCAGTCATGCCCAGATGTCAACCTTCTGATATTACAAAACAACAAAAATGGAGAAACAATAACATTATCTCTAACCCACATTTAACATCACTATATATGCACCATTGATTCACAACATTTTGTGAAGTTATCTTAGAGAAACACTTCCAGACAAAAGACTATTGGTACATGTATGCATTCTACCACGTTTCTTTCATAACTCTGCAAATATCAAACCTTATCTACTACAAAATTATCTTACACAAATGCAGACTTGATAGGTATGAATGACAACATAGAGTATTTTCACATATCCATGGTTTCCTTTGGATAGAAAATGCACCTGATATGGAAAGCCTCAACTGGGAAGACACAAAAGAAGTTGATATTGCTAGGAAATTCTTCGACAAATATATTTTAGGTTGGAACCCTCGTACTCCTTCGCTTTCAAACCAACCAATTGCTCAGACAAATTCAGAAGACCCTTGTCGATTGTCCATGTCACAAATTTTTAGAACCAATCCTTTCAATGATTATGAACAACTCATCAATTAGGTTGAATGTCACACAAAATGCACCGAAAGCACATGCATAAGAAAGAAAGGATCCTCATTTGAATGTCACTATAAAGCACCATGGAAATTACATCCAAAATCATCTTTATTCATTAACTCCAGTGGCCAAAAAACATACACCCTACTTGCAACGATGATCAACTCAATACCCATAACCCTACAACCCCTTTCGCGATATCATACAAGATATAAGAGATTTTGCTACAGAATTCATCACAAACTGGCAAACATTTTGTCGTTTCTACAAACCTTGGCATCAACATCGCACACTATCTGATATTGAATATGTTGCAAATGATAACTCAACTATTCATGAAGCCAATCCTCTAGACAACATGGAAATAAATGAATGGGAATTACTCTCCCAATTATACCCTACAAATGAGCTCCTCATAAATGAGCTTGACATGCTTGGCCTTCATGGCTTTGATGACAACCATAACTGGAACCATACCACTATCCCATTAGATCTACAAAATAATGCCATACAATTCATTGAGAATAGCCTCTCCATCCAACACATTCTTCAAAAATATCAACATATCCTGACGACCCTTAATACATTATCTCCAATGCAAAAAAAGATCTAAATATTATTTCTAATCATTTTGCTAAGAAGGACATTTTAACTGCTCTCGGAATGATAATATAGGACACTGCTGGTACAGGAAAATCCCTCCTTATCAG
Source organism: Pinus taeda (assembly GCA_000404065.3). NCBI lineage: Eukaryota > Viridiplantae > Streptophyta > Pinopsida > Pinales > Pinaceae > Pinus > Pinus taeda. Next base: position 22,196 of record APFE031031253.1, read on the forward strand.
TTGCATCAAATATATTCTCATAACCCTTGCAAGTCGAGAACCTTCACCGATCATGCTCCTCGCCCCTATAGGCATTGTTGCCTTCAACATACAAGAATCAACAATCCATTCCACCCTCCACCTTCCTATAAAGGATCTTACACCTTTAGAAGGCAATGTTCATGTGAAATTCCGAGAAGAACTCAAGCATATCAAGTACATACTAATCAATGAAATGAGCTTTATTGCACCAAAGATTCTCAACCATATTGACGAACGTCTTCGAGAGGAATTTCCACTACAAAGAAACACTCCTTTCGGTGGTTGTTCCATTATATTGGTTGGTTATCTCGGCTAGTTATCGCTCATCAAAGACATACCTCTATATGCAGGCACGAGCCACAAAAGCGCACTGTGGAACACATTCAACATAGTCATCGCATTAGACAAAATATTTCGTCAACAAGGCAACAACATCACCCAGGTTACTTTCAGGAACATCCTCTAGAATATTAGAAATTCAAATCCAACAATTGATGACTACATTCCTTCCATGATTCCATGCATGTATTTCCAACAAATGCTCAAACAACAGTCCATAATAAGCAAATGATAAAATCTCTAAACACTCATGTCGCAGGATCCATTACTGAAGATGACAACACATATTCCAACATTTCCTCAGGAGACGAGCAACCTGAGCGAACTGTGTTACTATGCAAAGGCCAAAAAGTGATGCTAACTTCCAACCTTTGGGTTTCAGCTGGACTTGTTAATGGTTCTCTCAAAGAAATTATAACCATCTTTTATTGTCGTAGCTTTTTCCGAATACATTGAGCCTCCTTGGGATGAAAAAAATCCCACTCACTTGCCTATTCCAGCAATAAAAAGAAATGGACGTACGAAAATTCCACTAAAGATGGCTTGGGCATTAACCATACATAAATCTCAAGGTATGACACTGCCGAAAGCAACAATTGACATTGGGAAAACTAAACGCCAAGGTCTCACATTCACAAAAATTTCAAGAGTACCTTCTCTACAAGATCTTCATATTTTCCCCGCAATCAGTTTCAATCATTACAATAAAATGAAAGACAACAAAAACATTGCTCGCAGAAAACATGTAGAAGAAATTCTCCGTTCAACGACACCTCGAGACAATCTGCTCCAATCCATACGTTAACATGACCAAAAGGTTTCCTATATTTATTAAGCTCAATCTATTTCATAACATACCTTTCATATCTTTGGACAATAATTAAATCTAATCATTATTAATACATGGTTGCAAATAATACATTTTCATTATATTTTCTATACACTTGATTCTAACATTTTCTTTCTTTTGCAATAGGACATATGGACTCAGAAATAACACAACTATATAACTATTGTGATGAAATTGAAGCATCAATACTTACATTGCAACATATACAAAACAGATTTCTTTCGATACCGAATCCAGTAGTACCATTATACCGCCTCCATCTAACTATACAATTATTACTGCAAATTAAATCTGCTCTGAAATGCATAATCCACATTCATCAACATGACAGAATGCAAAAAATACGAGCAGAATGACAATCAAGAAATATGCATCTCCAACTACGCATAAATCTCCAATGGTGTTCGATATGCCATTGTTCACCTTGCATCTTCGACTAACAATATTTAAATCCCCATGACAAACGTAAGTTCATTTCCATTCATTCCAATTTCATTTTAACACAACTCACATGCAAAATTTTACTAATAAATTTCCACAATTAATTTACATATTACAAACTTTAACAAATTATACATTTTCCAGGGTCATTGTTGCTTCTTCAGGTCTTCGATGCCTCCAACAAGTTTCGATGCATCTTCAAATATGGAAACCACATTGTTCTTCACAATATTATATTTCTTTTCTCACCTCATCGATTACAATCTACTACTTGTATTTTTCAATTGAAACTTGAAAAAGGATCTTCGAAGATCAAAAGACATTCTTCATTACAAACATTGTACTTTCTGCAAATTCCACCCAATGTATATCACTTAGCTTCATCTTCCACTGTTACATGCAATCTTGTTTATTCAATATTATTATAATAACCTTTCCCATGTAAACTACTACTAATGAATTTCCACAATTAATTTACATATTTCAAATATTAATAATACTTCTACATCACTTTAGCAAAAAATACTTTCAAATATGGAATGACAACCATGAGGTTATTCACAATGTCATGTCATTTATTTCAACTCTTCCATTATAATCTACTAGTATTTTTTAATAATACCATAAATATGTAACATATGGAAAAACAAAATCTCCAAATACAAAAAAAAAAAACCTTAAAATAATGTACAAAAACATGTTCACATAAACAACAACTACTACATTGATGATGGATAACTTCTACATGACATTAACTATAACTCATTATCATCCACCCTTGCTTTCAAGAATGTCCATTCACATGTTGCTATTCTTCCACACACTACTATTACTTACAAAATGTCCATATTCAAAACACACATAACTAATACTTTGGATTGTAACTCAATATCATCCACCCTTGCTTTCAACAATGTCCATTCACATGTCACTATTCTTCTACACACTACTTTTATTTACAAAATATCCATATTCAGTATACACATAACTAACAATTTCAATTGCAACTCAGTATCATCCACCCTTGCTTTCAACAATGCCCATTCACATATCGCTATTCTTCCACACTCTATACCTTACAAGGTTTCCTTTGTAACATCAAATACAAATACTAATTTAAAAATTATGATAACATATACTTTTTATATACTAAAATATTTCTAAACTATCTCTTTTGTATTTATATAACTAAATAAAACCATATATCTAAATAAAAAAAACTTTAGTAAAACTATATACCCAAATAAAAAAAGTTCTTAAAATGTGTGGAATTCTTATATGATATTGATGTTAATGAGGTTAGTCTTTGAGGTTTTTTTTAATTAAGTTTCTTTTTCTCTCTTTTTTTAATATATTTTTATAATTATTCATAACCCGAATAAATATGTTTTTTAGTAATTTAAAAAATAGTTTTTTTTTACCATTATTCATAATTGTGGATGATTTTTTAGGAAATAAGTTGTGTTTAAGTTTGAAACGTTTTTTAAATTTTTGGTAGACACAATCTATTAATTTAAAGTTTAAAATAGAAAGAAAAATAATAATCAAAATAGTTAAATTTATTTTATTTATTAGTTCAAATCAATAAATTAATGTATTTTTTGAAAAACAAAACAAAAGTTAAATATTAATAAATAAATTCTAGTAAAAAGTAAAATAATAATAAAGTAAGTCAAATGGGAAAAAGGTTAAACACAATTATAATAATGATAAAAAAAAATTATGTAAAAGAATGTGTCTGGGACTACGTCTTCATCATATCTAATATATTATTCTAATCGAGATAAAGAATTTAATAAGAAATAAATTGTGTTTAAGTTTGAGACGTTTTTTAAATTTTTGATAGACACAACCCATTAGTTTAAAGTTTAAAATAGAAAGAAAAGTAATCATCAAAGTAATTAAATTAATATTATTTATTAGTTTAAATCAATAAATTAATGTATTTTTTGAAAAACAAAACAAAAGTTAAATATTAATAAATAAATTCTAGTAAAAAGTAAAATAATAATAGAGTAAGTCAAATATGAAAAAGGTTAAATACAATTATAATATTCATAAAAAGAATTATGTAAAAGAATTTGTCTCGGACTACATCTTCATCATATCTAATATATTATTCTAATCGAGATAAAGAATTTAATAGGAAATAAGTTGTGTTTAAGTTTGACACGTTTTTTAAATTTTTGGTAGACACAACGCATTAGTTTAAAGTTTAAAATAGAAAGAAAGTAATTAAATTAATATTATTTATTAGTTCAAATCAATAAATTAATGTATTTTTTGAAAAACAAAACAAAAGTTAAATATCAATAAATAAATTCTCGTAAGGTAAGTAAAATGTGAAAAAGGTTAAACACAATTATAATAATGATAAAAAAAGAATTATGTAAAAGAATTTGTCTGGGACTACATCTTCATCATATCTAATATATTATTCTAATCGAGATAAAGAATTTAACTGGTGACTTCACATCAAAAAATGTCTGAACAAAATACCCAATCACTACTTATTCAAAACCCCGTAAACATTATTTATTACATATTTAAAATAATAACAAAATTTATTTTAAATATCTATTAAGAATTATTTACATTATTTCAATCTCTTTATATATCATATATAAAATTTAGATATTCAAAATCTAATATATAGATTAATTAAATATAGTAATTTAAATACGTGATTTATTATACAAATTTTTAAAATTAAAATAGCATAATTGAAAAACTTTTTAAAATAAAATTTAAAGCAGCTTACTTTCAAAAAGATATATATTTAATTATAATTTTTAGGAGATTATAATTAAAATATAAAAGATTTTGTGTCAGACAGGGCTTGACCATATCATGCGAATCGGGAATGGAGAGGTTATCGGGTTGGGAATTGAGTTGTTGACGTATCATTATTCCCAAAAAGGTTCAATGCTTTTTTTGACTTGGTCATCCTCAAAATAACAGAAACAGTAGGTTACGCAACCTGCTCTATATGCCCTTATATATTGGACCTCCATTGGGCTCTACCATGCACAGCTCAACCTTCTTTCTCTTCCACGCTCTTCTTCATCCGTCTCACCTACACACGCCGAAACGCTTCCAATTTCTTTGAATCTTGCGAGCGCCTCCACTTTACCAGCTTCTCCTTCATCCACATCCAGCTACTTCTTTTATTTCAGTTTCTGCATTTCATGTTTCTGGCGTCGAAGTGGTTTATGCTTTTTCGGAAATTATTATTGGGTTCACGCGTTTTAAGTTTTCCCATCTATGAGGTTAACGCGTGGGAAACACGACCAATTTTGTGAGCTTGGTTTTTTTTTTTTTCGTTTAATTACTTTGATCAATTAAATTCCTCAATTTAGAGTTTTCTTTGCTAAGTAATTTAGATATCATCAAGATTTTCTAATATTTACTTAATAATATGATTTTGTGTTTGCGTTGCAGAGGTAGTTGTGGCAAGAACTAGAATGGAGATGAGAAATGCATGGATGAAGAATCTTTTGTTGTTTATTTTAGTTTTGGTTTTATTTTGTGGAGTAAGAGGTAGAATTGGTGGTGGTTTCTACACGGAGCATGACTCTCCAATGCCTCCTCCCGCCATGAACTCTCTAAACCCAAGTCTCCATGAGGTTCCATCGGGTCCCAACCCCATAGACTCTCCAATGCCCTCCCGCCATGAGCTCTCTAAACCCAAGTCTCCATGAGGTTCCATCGGGTCCCAACCCCATAGACTCTCCAATGCCTCCTCACACCACGAGCTCTCTAAACCCAAGTCTCCATGAGGTTCCATCGGGTCCCAACCCCATAGACTCTCCAATGCCTCCTCCCACCACGGGCTCTCTAAACCCAAGTCTCCATGAGGTTCCGTCAGGTCCCAACCCCATAGACTCTCCAACGCCTCCTCTTGCCACGAGCTCTCTAAACCCAAGTCTCCATGAGGTTCCATCGGGTCCCAACCCCATAGACTCTCCAATGTCTCCTCCCACCATGAGCTCTCTAAACCCAAGTCTCCATGAGGTTCCATCGGGTCCCAACACCATAGACTCTCCAATGACTCCTCCTGCCATGAGCTCTCTAAACCCAAGTCTCCATGAGGTTCCATCAGGTCCCAACCCCATAGACTCTCCAATGCCTCCTCTCGCCATGAGCTTTCTAAATCTAAATCTCCATGAGGTTCCATCGGGTCCCAACCCCATAGACTCTCCAATGCCTCCTCCCACCATGAGCTCTCTAAACCCA
>APFE031031256.1:26639-40327 GCA_000404065.3 Pinus taeda
ATAAATAATGCAAGAGCATAACACATAAAACACATATACACAGAGATTTTCCCCTGGATCCCAAAACTAGGACTACCAGCTTGATTTTTCATTATGTTCATTTCAATGTTACAATATATGTTTATACATGCCGAAGCATCTAATACCATGGATCGAAAACCATCAAGTCCAAAACCATGGACCGAAAACCATCACGTCCAAAACCATGTGCGAAAACCATGCACAAAACCATAGGTAGGTCAGCCCAACCTAGTATAGGGTCCAAAAAAAATTCCCCGAGGCGATGCCTCATACCCTCTAGAGGGGGGCTACCCGCCCCTCCTCTAACCCCCCGGTTGACTACATGGGCTAGTTGTGGAAAGAATATAACACAACCCAACAATCATAAAACACATATATCACCAACATAATAGCAGCAAAAATACTAATGAATCACAACCATATGATCCACATATAAATCAATATAATACTCATAGAAATACAAGGAGAAATAACCTCTCATTAATTATGAAAAATCCAAATTCGGGATGGGACTTCCATGTTCCACCCTATCATAGAATGGCTAAGCCAAATCTCTCTTTATACATTCATCCCCGTGCCATATTCCAAGCATGAATGTGGGACTCAAACCAAAAGAACCAACTAGGGCATACCGAGGCTAAACCATCTCACCCTCATCAATGGAAACTAGGCTTTACTATAATCCATCCTAGATCACTAGGCCAACACAATAATCATGTCATAACAAGCTTTACCATTATCTCCACCCGATCAATAGGCCAACAAGCATGGAGGCCACCAGATTTCTCCACCTACACCATGAGAAATTTTCATGTCTCCTAGTCTCTCAAGATTTACAATAATCCAAACCCGAATCATTAGGCCCTAAACCAAGACCCACTCTCCATGATTTACCACATATCCCAAACCCGGGATTACTAGACCCAACAGAGAGAAAACCACCTCTTGGTTTTATTGTATATCCTGCCATTCACCAGCAAGTATTCCTAGGCCCACCAAGGCAACACAATCCTGGCTTTATTGCAACCCACAGTCTGGATCAGGGGTCACTGTGTCAATGCATTTACTGTGAACCACAATCTGGTTCAGGGACCACTAGACCATGTGCTCTATCATTCGGAAAGACACCTCACTCAACTTCGAATCCATCCGAAAATCCATCTCAACTAAAACATGATAACCCCATCACACCATGGCTATCTGGAAATGGCAAGGCTAGGCTGAAAACAATGTCACGCCTAGCAAAAATCATGCCATAACAACAAAGAACCACATGCAATACCATGCATGCCAAATCTAGCAAGGAAACTACACATGCAAATCGATACTTGCAAAGAATCCTGTTGTGGTTGCTTGATCCTTCCTTTCCCTTCTTGATCTTTTCTTCGTCTTGCGTTATTTGCCTTTCTTGATCTAATTCCACAATGCTCCAAGAAAACTCTAAGTGCCCAAGAGTGACAGAAAGAGAGAAATAGAATAATAGGAGAGCTCTAAAACTGAACTGACAAAAGGTTACCAACTGATCCTCAAAAGCCTTTTTATTAATGAGGCCTCTACTTTCTTCATTTTCCGTTATTTTCCTTCATTTTCTTCCTCACATGTAACCTGTGACTTATAACCTCCCTTTTCTCCTAATTTCCATTATTTTCATAAATAAATGTGCCAAAAATGCCTTTTTTCCTTTCCAAAGCCTTAGCCATTGCCTTTACTAATTTTCTTAGCTGTAATAAACCAATGAACACCCACACTAGGATGTATTGCCCAACATTCATCTTGGAATAAGTGTCCCCTCAACCATGGTTATTTTTTTTGCCTTTATTAACTTTTATTACATGAAATTTTCACCAAGGTTGTTACAGAACCCTCCCCCTTAAGGGACACCTTCCTTGGTGTTCAACCACACCTATACCTCAGCAAAAATGTTGAAAAGGAAACATACTGCCCATGGAGATTTATAACATAGCTCGATGCAGTATTTACAATGATCACCCTGCTAAGAAGCAAACCAACATGAAAACATAACAACATGACAACTATAAATGACATGACACCCATACTGCTTATTGGATATTTATAACATAAATCATGGTGATATTTACATCCATATACATATGTACACATACCAAAACATCATCAAACATATACCAAAACACCATACCAAAAAATATTTGCCTCAACCAGCAAACAATGAAGGATACATAACCTACATCTAATCCACCATCTCCCATGTAGCTTCATCGGGCCCAAAGTGCTTCCATTGCACTTTAACTTGCTCAATTTCTCAGTTCCAGAGCATGAGCACGTTTTTTTGCAATATACACTGAGGCTCCGACTAGAACTATCCATCTAGTTCCACCTGCAATACAGACCAGTCAATGACATGATCAACGTCTTTAACATACTTCTTAAGAAATGACACATGGAAAACATCATGGAATTTCACTGTCAAAGGCAGTGCAATTTTATAGGCTGCTAGCCCAATCCTCTCAATAATACTGAAGGGTCCACAAAACCATGGTGCCAACCTGGCACATGATCCAATCCACAAGGAGCTCTTCTTTGGTTTGATGTGGAAATACACCTATTCCCCAATCTGGAACTCCTTGAAAAACCTATTCCGATATGCATAGCTCTTCTTGATATGAACTTAATAAGGCAAAAAAGTATAGATATAACCATAAATATAGAGATGTGGCAAAAATAACACTTCATTTCATTAATATCAAATATTGAATATGTTTACAAACGGAATGGAAATAAGACTAGCTCAGGTGATGGTAGCTTATCTCTGAGAAGATATGTCGTGGCTACATGCTTCTAAACTATGTTACAATGAGGTTCGAAGGCCTATTTATTATTGAAAAACAATGGAAAACCATAAACATCCAAAAACCTAACCCTAGGAGATGAAGCACCAAAACTATGGGCCCCGTTTGGGTAAATTGGTACATTAACTTGTCGGGGTCATAACTTTGGCATATGATCTTTGTTTAACATACAAAATACCTCATTAGAAAGATCTATCTAAGTAATACAACTTTTGGTTGGAAAAATTCAATAAAACACCCACATTTTCCCTAGTTTACCCAAAAAATGTCGTTTAGTGCGTCAAAACGGCTCCAGAAGTTCAGAACCCGAAAAACTGCCAAAAATAGTAAATTGTGCTACAATTAATGAATCTGAAAAAATGAAAGAGACAGTGGTGGGGTTTCAAGTGGAATAGGTAGGTGGCCACCAAAATCCACCTGGATCACTTCTGCCTATCATGTGATTCCTTCAAATTCTTCTTGATTACCTACATCTCTTATTCCATGCTAGCCAACATGTCTGGCCCAATAAGTACTTTATTCACTAGATCACTCTAGTTGATGGGAGTATTACAACTTTGTCCATAAAATGCATCGAAAGGACTCATCCTCAATGATTCTTGATAACCATTGTTGTAAGTGAACTCTACGAGTGGAAGATACTCTTCCCTCTTCCGCTATTGATACATATTTTACATCCTCAACACATCCTCTAATATCCTATTGATCCTCTCTATCTTTCCATCGGTCTGTGGATGATAAACTATACTAAAGGCCAACGTTGTTCCCAAACCTGCAAACAACTCCTTCCAAAACTTGGAAGTGAACTTTGCATCCTTGTCTGACACAATATTCTTTGGAACAACATGCAATCTGACCAATCTTTGATGAATACCTGTGCTACATCACTAGTTGAGAATGTATACTTCACTGGAATGAAATGTGCAAACTTTTTTAACCTATACACAATAACCATGATGGAATCATGTTGTCTCACTGTCCTCAACAAACCTGTGATGAATTCCATGGAAATGGCTTCCCATTTCCACTTTGGATTCGCAATCGTCTATAGCATTCCACCTGGATGTTTACACTCTGCATTCACACGCTAACAATCAAAACACTTAGCCACAAACTCTGCTACATCCCTCTTCATATTCGTTCAATAATAAAATTTATTTGTTACAGCCAATGCATTCTAATAACTTAGGTGACTTGAATATGGTTTCGCATGAAACTCCCTCAAGATCACCTTCTTGAGCTCACTGCTATATCCTATCTCTGAACCTAACTAATCCATCTGTTGTAAGGAAATAGTCCACATCCTATGCACCTACACTTGTACCTGTGCATATACCATTACCTATACTTGTACCTATATATATACATGTACTATCACATGTACATGTACAAGCACTACCACTTGTACATGTACATGTACTCTACTACAACCTGTGCATAATCTCCATATATCTGACATCCTACTGACCTACCTACAAGATTCTATCCTATAAGTATGTCCCATAGGAGCTCATAGATGCTAAGTGATTTACCTATACCCACCTATTAAGAGCATCTTCCAGCCTATTCTATTTACCTTTCATATACCTTATCTCAAAGTTGAACTACTAATTGTGGCCAACAATCTAGCCTGCCTGGCATTTAGATTCTATTGATCAAACAAATACCTCAACCAAATGTGATCACTCATAAGTACAAACCTCCTGCCAAGAAGATAGTTCCTCCACATCTTCAAAGCATGTATGATCATTGCTAACTCCAAATCGTGTGTTGGGTAGTTCTTCTCATGCTCGTTTAGTTTCCATGACTCATAGCATACCACCTGTCCATTCTGCATAAGGAATCTACCAAGCCCTCTCTTGCAAGCATTCGTGCACACTACAAACTCTTTATCTAGATCTACAATATGTAGCACTTGTGCATGTGTCAAAAACTACTTAAGTTTCTCAAAACTTGCCTCACACTCCTATGTCCATTCAAAATTCTTACCTTTCCTCTACAATGATGTAATAGGATAAGCAATCTGTGAGAATTTCCTAATGAACCTCTTACAATAGCATGCCAACCCCATGAAAGATCTCACCTTATCCACATTCTTAGGAGCTACCCACTCCATGATGGCCCTTATCTTTTCTAGATCTACTGCAATTCCTTCCTCATAAACAACATGTACCAAGTAGTGTACCTCAGTTTGAAAGAAACTACACTTGCTAAGCTTAGCATACAACTGATGCTCTGTCAATAACCTCAACACTAGTCCTAAATGCTCGGCATGTTCTTCCTCATTTTTAGAATATACCAATATGTCATCAATGAACAAAAGAACAAACTTATCCAAATACATACCCAACACACTATTCATCAAGCACATAAATGTAGCTAGAGCATTATTCAAATGGAAAGGAACTACAACAAACTCATAATTCCCATACCTAGTCTGGAAAGTTGTTTTGTAAATGTCCTCCTCTTTGATGCATACCTGATGATATCCTGATCTCAAGTCAATCTTCGAGAACATTGTTTCTCGCTTAAGTTGATCAAACAAGTCATCAATCCTCAGTAACATATACCTATTCTTGATGGTCACTTTATTCAACTGCTTGTAATCAATGCACAATCTGAGAGTACCATCTTTCTTCTTCACAAACAATATTAATGTGCCCCAAGGTGATACACTTGGTCTAATGTATCCTTTGTCCAACATTTCCTTTAACTGCAACTTCAACTCAACCAACTCCAGAGTGCTCATCCTGTAAGGTGATTTTGATGTTGGAGCTACCCTTGGCACTATCTCAATAGAAAATTCTACTTCCTTGTGAGGTGGAAACTCTGAAACATCCTCAGGAAATACATTCTTTAACTGTTGTAGAACTAGGTTCCTTGCCAACACATCTGCATCCTCAATTTCCTTACCCTTGCCACTAGAAATGTGCGCTGCAAATAACATACACCTTTCCTACGACTACACTCTTCCTACATAGCTGTCACCATCCTAACTGATGTGGCATTCTTCTTTCCCTATAAGACTATTGGTTCCCCATTGTCATCCACACACTCAATGAATTTGTCATAATAGTCTACCTTGGATCTATGAAGATACAACCAATCCATGCCCAACAGCATACTATATGATCCCAACAGTAATACATTCAAATGTGTTGCGGTAGGCATACCATTCAAATCAAATGCACAAGCTTTTACCCAATGATGAACTCACTTCTTTGTACCTGTAGCCAACTGCACTAACCAAGATTCTGCATGAAATTCCTTACTCAAACCACAATTATCCACCAAGTTACGACTAACATAGCTATAATTAGATCCAGGTTCAATCAAAATAGAAATAAATAGATCACAAATCTTACCATCCATCTCAATGATAGATGCCTAATGGTCTACATGTTTGTTATCCAATGCTACATAAATATGAGGAACGCTCTGACCAACATCCCCAACATTCGGTGCCTCCTACACACTATATATATGAGGCCCACCACCTTGATTCTATGGACAATCTCTCTTAAGGTGCTCCTTAATGCATGTCCAACACTTCAACCAACCAGTACCATCACCTCTATGTTGTTGCTATTGTGACCCATGTCCCTGTTTAGCTGCATTGAACCTCTTTTGCAATGCCACATTTTCTGTCTCATCTGCATTCTGAGGCCTTGCTCTTTTCAACTTCCATTTACCTTTGCCTTTGTCTTTTCCCTTCCAGCCTTGCTGAGATTGATTCTGACACTTTGATTGTTCATAGCAATGCTTTAATTTCCCAATCACTCCCTTAAGTGACTGAGGCTCATCATACTCAATCTGATCTCTAAATGTTAATGGCAATCCACTGGCAAATCGTTTAACTTTAGCCTTCTCATATTTAAGATATGGTACATAACTCAATATCTCCAGAAACTTGGTCATGTACTCTTCATCTATTATTCATCCCATCTTTAGCTCATATGACTATTTGGCCTTACTGTCTTAGTACTTCCTGACAAGTATTTCTTCCTAAAAATCCTCTTGAACTCATGCCAACTCAAGTCATTTGTCCTGATGTCTCTGACCCACTTCACATATTCCCACCAAATGTCTTCTTTACCTTTCAAGTTGAATATTGCTACTCTATCCTTCATGTTATCTATGTGTTGATTGTGGTGGACCCGCCAACATGTCAGGGGATCTCCCTGGTAAGAAGTCCCAACTAGACCTCAGACCGTTTGGAGTAGGAATCCTAGCATTGAGTAGTAAAGCTATTCCTTGACTGCAATAGTGCATAGAGGTGAACAAGATATCCTTGTCGGAAGTAAGTGTGTGACATTGCATCAAGTCAGGAGAGATGCATGGGGAGGTTCTAACACACAGAAGGGGAAAAGAAGTGTATCTCTTAGAAGCCTGTAATAGTGTGCATCCTAAAAGGAACACACGAGTTGAATGACATCACAAGATGGAAAGCAGAATAGTCGACAATCCAAAGTGATGATTTAAACCAAGAACACGCTTCAATAAGATTCATACGATCACATATGTAATAGTCCATACATCAATGCGTAAGTAAAACTACATACATTACTAAAGTAACCAGAATAGTTGAACTACAATAACAACATATACATGAAACGTGTTGGCTCTGTTATATTATATAAAATGAAGGTTCCATCCATACATATAACAATGACATCCACTAGCCCCAATAGTGAAACTTTACGGTCAACACCGCCTCCTCCTCTAAAGAGATGTGCTCACTCTACACTAAGCTAAGGCTCATCACAATACTCTCCAAGCCCTCTCTAAGCAATGCCTAGAAAAAACTTTGCTCCCAAAAGCCTTGTTCTATGAGTTATCAGGTTTTTCTTATAATGAAGGTTGGGGTGACCCTTGACATTCCCCTTTGTGACTCTTGGACTACCCTTATGACTCTTTACATAATATATGATTGTTTGTATTCCACTAATGACACTTGGAATTTTCACTTTACAACATGTTTACAAAAAATTATACATTTTCCACATATACCCATGTGGGACAAAATCGACTTGAGTCAACCACACAAGACAACACTAAGACTTGAATGGCTTGTGGAAATACCAGCTCATCAGCCTTCTCTCTATGATCCTCTATGATGAACTCATGCCATGCTTGATAGTGCGCAATAGTGTCTGTGTACTCTTTGATGAAGTCCTTCTCAAAATGAGCTCTTGTCTCCATTGTTTCTAAGTATATTGATTTAGAACCTCAATCCAACTCATCTTGTAACATGTTCAGCTTTGTCCTGAGCAAGGCCGGACTGGTGATGTACATCCGCATGTTATCTGTGCTAACTTGAAAATTTGTGCTGGTGGTCGTGAGCATCAACTGATCGAAGTATGCATCAAGCTCCAGTCTGACTTGGTTCTTCTCTTTGGCCTTAGTGAGCATACCAATCGAAGGGGTGCCATACTTTCTTACCATGACATCCAAACTCCTATACAACCGTGCATACGAAACCTCAATATTATCCTGTGGAATGACCTCAGTTCCTTTTGGTATGAGGTTGGTATCTTGATCTTGTTCTGACTGCTCCACCTCCTTGTCCATCTGTTCTACTATCTATTCATCTTGTAGAGCAAGTTCTTGTTCCTCCAACTACTCACCCTATTCCTCATTTGTTGTTGTCTTAGAGTCTTCAACCTGTATTAGTGTAGTTTGTGTTATCTATGTGCCTTACACTTCCTCTTGTTCCTATTCATGTTCCTGTTCATGCTCATGTTGTGCTTCCTCCTCTTTTCTGCGCAGCTCTTATTATTCCTTGAGATTTTGCTAGACTTCCTACAATATCCTCTCAATAGCTTCCAACCTTTTTTTCTCTCTTTGTTTACACTATCCTCCTGTCATGTTGTCACCTCTTCGCATATATCTCCAAAGCTACCTTTTCCACAAGTGGGTCTTCCTTAAACTTGTAGCCTTACTCCATGTCTGTGCCTTCAGCAATCTTACTCTTAGCTTTGTCTTGCACAAGTTTGCTACTTATAGTTGTTGTTGATGCTACTTCCTATGGTGCTTCCATTCACTCCACTACAATGTTGACCGGTTCATTGAGCCTAAAGGAGTTGTAAAAATATCTCCATGGGTCTTCCTCTAGCCAATGACATGCCCCGTGGATCCAAGGATAGTACACTCTCGCATAGTGGTCCCTACATAAACCATGTGGGTTGTATGGTGTTAGTGCCTAAATCTACCTCAGGCTGAAGGAAGGTAGGTCTAGGGTAACATCAAACCACTCTTAACCTGGTAGCTAGCCCTACCAGGTCGGGAGAGGGCTCCCTCCTTGTCAATCTCAAAGAAAATATGACAACTAATGCTTGAGATGACTGAAATTTAATGCTGATTTTAGGCTAGGTATATGCTCAGAGGATTTTGATTGATTTTAATGGTTGGTTACTGGATCAGATGAGGAAGGCAGCTTTGGGTCCAGGAAATCAACTCAGGTTTGCAGAGGTTTCTGTGGGGCAAGGTAGGCAAGTGTTTTAGCACTTTGAATTTGATGCTATGGTGAGTCTAAAAGATAGTCAGGAGTTAGAGAGGGCATGCAAGGTTCATGAGTCCTCTTCAAATAGCAGAAAACATGTAAAACTAAATGAAACCTCTAGGTTGAGCACTGAATATCAATGGATTCTACCTAATTCTCTTAATTCATTTAGTTATGAAGAAAAAGAGAGATAATGGCACATATAAACATAAGATAAACTGAATAACAAAGGAGAAAACAATACTAATTCACATTACCACAAGAATCCCACAAAATGATGCAAAACCCTAGTTTATTTCCTTACCAAACTACAAAAGTGATGTACAATAGTGCTCAATGCATCCACAAGATTCCAACCTTGACAAATGACTAAGAAAGTACAAGATATAGGCATCAAAACACCTATGCTAGCCATCAGGGGTCGAATCCATGATTCAAGGAGCTATTTCAACAAGATCTAAACTAGGAATTGAAAAATAGGCAGTGGAATATCTTGCCTCTAAAACTATGGAAACTGATTCATTCAACGCAAAACCACCTAAAACTGATGTATCTACCTCCTTAAGTCATTTTTCATCATTTTTACATCATAGTACATCAATTTACATCATATTACATCATCAATTTTACCATGAGAGAATAAAAAGTCAAACTGATAGAAAACTAGGCGAAATTCTGAGTCTTTGAGCAAAATTGACAAAATTTTGCTTGATGCGCAGTGCCATGAGCTTGATGCGCAGCACCACTTCAAGGCTGAGTTTGAAGGCCTTCCACTTCACCAAATTAGGTCCAAGATGGCTCGTTATAAATCTTTGCCTATCTACTTTCTAAGAAAACGAGAATTTTTGGATTTGGAGTCCATTAGCCCCTTAAAAAATCACTTCTCCCAATACTAGTTCCTGTGGGTCCAAAAAGTGGCAGAGAGGGCATTTTCTAGGTGTTTTTTGCCCTTTAGGTGACCCAGATCTCCTCCAAATTTCATGAAAATTTTTGGGTTTTAGTATTTTTCCATGAGGAATCCAAAAATTCAAGCCATTTTGCAAAATTTCAAGCCAAATTAATGCGCAGCGCCGGTGGCGCTGCACATCAAATGAGATTTCCTGTGTTGCATAATTTGATGCGCAGCGCCACTGATTTGATGCACAACGCTCTTTTGCAGACCAATTTTGGAGGCCTTACTAGCGTTCCAGTTGTGTGCAAGATAGCTCTTTGGAAAGCTTACTGATTTTACTTTCCAAATCATCTTGAATTTTTCAATTTGGAGTTCATTTTCCCTATCAAAAGTCAAATCTCCCAAGACTGGTCAAAATGTTAAAAATGAGGCTGCCTAAATGCAGAGTGTTGTTGCTGTCAACTTTTGAAGGTCTTCCTCAACTCCAAATTGAGCTCATGATAGCTCATTGGAAATCGATTTGTGTCTATTTATCATTTCACTCATCAAACAAGTCATGTGGCCAACCAATCTAGGAGAAATATTGATTTTCCCAAGGTCACTCAAGAGGTGCAGCAATTCTCTTGAGGCAACTATATTTTTGACATTTCTCTAAAACCATGACACCTATATAAAAAGTGAAGGAGGTTTTTATGCCTTGACCAATTATGGACAAAACCCTCTCTCACGTTTGTCAAATTCATTTTCTATTTCTCAGAAACATCATTTGAGTAAAACCTATCCCGATGTGTGGAGCAGGGTATTTGTCGAAATGAAATGAAATGAAGGGGATAGGGGCTTCTAAATTCTTGAGAAAATTTTGAGTAGGGAGAGATGTTAGGAAGCAAGGGAAAGTGTAATTTCAAAGATTGAGTGAGGAGAAGGGATCCAAAAGGGCTAAACACAGGCCTAGCCTAGAAAATTGTCAAATTGTAGCAAGAAACTAGGGTTTGTGGGAAAATGACGAATTTGAGGGATATTAGTGACGGGAAGTGTTTAATCAGATACACTGAGGATAGGGAAAGGTGTATGAACATCCGAACACAAGTTTTATTGATGATTTGACCATCTAAGAGAAATTACCTTGAAAACCTTAGGAGAGGGAAATGAGCCTTACCCGAGCACAACTAAAACACAAACAAGGTGTAAAATGACCCATTGGAACCTGAAATGATGATGACAACTCTCTGAATGATGGTACACTCAGCTAAATGGTGACATGGACCGACATTTGGAAAACTTTGGAAGGAGTGAACACAAACCCTAGACCTAATACCTAGTGACCAAATTTTACTTGAGAACTCACTGAAATGACAAAATTGACTTTGACACTCTAAGACCACTTTGTAAGAGCATATTTGATCACTGGAGGAAGGCTACAAAGACTGACTCTAATATTGGCTCCAATGGGGATGGTAGCTCCTTGGAGGTGCCAAGAACCGCAGATCTTTGGGAGAGCAGACCAGTGCCTTATCCATTGGGCAATGGAGTCAATAACTTCAAAACACCCAAAAACTAATACTATGAAACTTTGACTCAAGAATCAAAGTTGAAGTGACTAATTCAAAACTAAAACAAGACGCTCAAAAGCTTAAACTAGACACTCAGCTTAAACTATCTTAAAACTGACTGAAACAAAAAATGACTCAAGACTAAAACACAACTAACAAATTGGAAAATATGCTCAAAATGCAGCTTATTCAATAAAACCTACTCTAATTGTTCCATTCATCACCTGATCAAGTGAAGTGAAATAACCAATGCAACCAAGAAAGTATTACAGCTGTTGTTTGAATTCTCCACAAGTGCTTGCTTATGAACAACAAGAGAGAACTACTAAAAGGCAACTCCCATGAAAGCTTGTAAACAAATCCATTGAATAATATGGATTCTCTATCTGACTCCAAGAACACTGCATAAGGATCCTGAAATTCATGCACATTAGTACTTAGCTCATCCAATGGATTACTTTTCTTCTCCTCGTACCATGAATGCAAACTTTCATCCGAGCTTTGTGACGAGACTCCTACTAAAAATGACAAATAAATGGCTGCCAGATCAAGTTTGTATCAATCCACGTTTCAAGCTCACAAGTAGCTAATGGAGAAGGACTTTGACTGCAAACATCATCCAACACATCAGCTATTGGATCGTGAAAAACTTGAAAAGACTGTTGCAACCCATTTTGTATTAGTTCCAATGAGATTACATGATTCCCTACAGGCTGCTCATTTGAAGATATATTATGCAATTTTCCCTTCACAAACTAAAATGATTCAAAACAAAATGGTATGGAATCATCTGGCATCATTTGATCATATGGTCTAGCTTCCAAGTCTTCATTTGCAACTGGACAATTAAAGGCATTCGGAGGCTGCAACTCTGGATATGAAAAGTCTTGAACAAGGTTTTCATTGCCCTCAAGATGGTCCAGATCAAGACTTGTCGACGATTGACTTTTGATTACATGAAAGTTTTCTCTAATGAACTAAAACGAAACAAAACAAAAAGGCAAATATCCTTCACTTACTTGAAAATTTGTTGCACTTTCCTCCTCACTTCCATAGCTGATATGCAATGGCTGATCACTGTACTTGAATTGCGAAAAGTGAACTTCCTCCTCCCACAAACTAGCTATTGATTTGTCTGCAAGAGTAGCTTCTATTTGGACAACATAACCATACTAATCAAACTGAGGAAAATCACTGGTATAAAACACATCATCAAGCATACATGTCATATCAACAAATCTCTCTTCTCCAAGATGAACTATAAAACAAGCATTATCAGGTCTATGACAACTGGGATAAGAAACAAAATGTTTTGGATCAGCAACTTGTTCTTCTTCAATCAGCGAGCCATGGGCTTGAACATTATAGTCATTCCTTGTGGTGATCTTTTGCATCATCTCTTCCACTGCACTTACCAAAATGTCGAGCTTTACCTCTAAAGATGTCGATTCCTCTAGGTCTATGTTCTTCATCTCTTCTTCCTTCAACTTTGCCCTTTTGATCAGCAAATTAGCCTTTACATCTGCTACACTGTTTTGCATCTCCTCAAGTGTTGCAAGTTTCCTTTCTCTTAGCTAAAACTCCATTTCTGGATCAAAGGCTTTCAGGTAGTGCAAAAGAGGGATCCAAGAGGAGGTCTTATATTAACCGGCATCGAAAAATAGACTTGGTTAAACCTGGCAGAAAATTGTTGTACTGTCTCCCCTAGCAATCTTTTCAACTGGTTATACTCTTCTATAATCAAGAAAGGGTTTTGTCTAACCACCCACTTGTAGAGGAAAACTTTGACGAACTGCTGGAAATCTGAGATGCTCGCATCAGGCAGGGTTTTGAACCAACTCTTGACTTTGCCTTGCAAAGAAAGAGCAAAAAGCCTAATACCGACATCTTCTTCA
>APFE031031256.1:49645-102788 GCA_000404065.3 Pinus taeda
TTTAAAATTAATTAATTAATTAAAATGAAAACCCTGATACTATGCTTCCAAAGGACTGGAGGGGTTTATTTGTCTGATCAGGGGAAGCCAATTTCCACTAATTTCACTCCCATTGTCCCTATTGAGGTTCTGAGGAAATTTCATAATTTCAATAGCCTCTCTGATTTTTCTTTTATGATAATTCTCCTCTCTTGGAATTATTTTAGCGTCTTCTAAACACATATGATGCTTTGTTTTGGACGAGTATTTTGCAAGGGCTGATGTACGAGATCTCTCATTCTTTATATTAGTTGCGTGCTCTTTTAGTCTTATTTTCAGAGATCGACCAATTTCTCCAATATAACTCTTGCCACAAAAGCAGTCAATCTTGTACACACCCTTGAGTTGTTGACGATCAATGTTATCCTTTACTGACCTCATCATTTGTTTTATAGTTCCACATGTTGTAAATTGAGTGTTTATGTTATTCTTCCTTAAAATTTTTGCAATCTTATCTGTAACCCCTTGGATGAATGGAAGGTAAACCTTCCCATAATTTTCTTTCTTGTCTTCAGGAGGACGCCTGGAGAGAACCTTATTTTGAGCTCTTCTTATAGCTTTCTTGATACTCCACTCTCTGTATCCAAAGTTTTTGAAGACAAAGGTTAAGTGTTCAATCTCTTCTTTTAGGTGATGAGGGTCAGAAATCCTAAAAGCCCTAACAGCTAGAGTGTTTAAGACGCCAGATTTTTGGGAAAGAGAAGGAATTGAAGTGATTTAGGCTCTGTTTTTTTATGGATTTGGCATTTAGCAGTTTATTTTTTTAAGAAGATTGGGTTTTTTTATTGGGGTTGAAGTTTTTTATTCACTCAAGGTTAATAATCAAATAGCAGAAGCTTAACTCAAGGAAAACAATAAGCTGGATGGATCAAATTACTTTGCATGGAAATTCAAGCTGCAAACCCTGCTTGATGGACACAATGCATGAACCATTGTGAACAATGATGAGGTGAAGCCAAACCTTGTTGTAGGAGGAACAACATGAAAAATCTAAGATTGGGACAAGTGGGAGACTAAGGTGCGAATGCTCCTGAAACTATCAGTCAAAGGTTGCATTATCCTCATATCCGTGATTGTAATACTGCACCAGATATCTGCAAGATGCTCAAGGATCTCTATAAGGTCAAAAACACAAATCGACTATTGTTCTTGAAGAGCAAGAATCTCTACATAAATATGGAGGAGAATGAGACAGTTGTATCATTCATTTCACGGATCAAGGAGCTCAAGAAAAAGTTAGGAGATATCGGTGAAGTTATGTTAGATACAGATATGGTCACAATTACCATGAATGGTATGACTGACAAGTATGAGATGTTCATCACTAGATTGAATGCAAGAGAAAACACCTCTTGTTTGAAGAATTGATAAGGATCCTCATGGAATAGGAGGAAAGACGATTGACTCATAAACCTTAGACTTCAAATCTGGCCTTAATGGCAAACAAGAAGCCCTTCAGAAGAAATTCAAATGCAACACAAAAGAGCAGCGCAGCTCCACAGAGAAAGATGCCCTCATCTCAAGGTACATATTTGAATAGAAAATAACCAAATGTTTTTATTGTGGTAGAACCAGCCATATAGCTAGATATTGTATGAAAAAGAAGTTTGATGAAGGTTGAAAGAGACATACGCAATATGCAGTTCATTTTGCTAATGAGGAACACATTCTGAACATCACATTGTTCATATCTGACTCTGCACTTTCGACTAAGGAGGATGAAATAGATACCTGGTTTGTCAACTCAGGTGCCTCCATCCACATGATGAGGAACAGACAATGGCTTGAAGACTTCAAAGAAACCAGTAGTGGAGCAAACATCTATCTTGGCGATAATAGAGAGTACCAAATCAAAGGTTATGGTAATAATCCTGTTGTTTTGCCTGATGGAAATATTAGACATATCCATAATGTTATGTATGTACCCAGGGTAAAAAATAATCTAATCTCTATTTCTACTATGATTAATCAAAATTTCAATGTAGAGATTTATAAATCATATTGTGTCATTAAAGACCTATTGGATTCTATGAAGCCTATTGCATCAAGTAGTCATGTGGGAGGATTGTACAAGTTAAATGTCAAAAGCGCACCACATCAGGCATTGACATCATCTTCCATGACTATAGTGGACTTATGGCACCAGAGGTTTGACCATATTAACTTCAATGATTTTCTACGTTTACAGAAAAGAGGTATGGTTGAAGGTCTTCCTATTTTAAAATCTACTCATATTGATTGTGATGCATGTGCACTAGGAAAGTTACACAGAGATGAATTTCCTGTGAATCCTGATAGAAAGAATAGAGATATAATCGAGTTGGTACACACAGATCTATGCAAGCCTATGCAGACAAGATCGTTAGGTGTTGCATACTATTTTTTATTGTTTATTGATGAATGTACTAGATTTACTTTGGTGTGTTTCCTTAGGAAGAAGAACAACACTTTTGAATACTTGAAGGAGTTTAGAAGTATGGTCAAAAAACAGACAGGTAAATGCATCAGGATTCTCCGCTCAGATCAAGGGGGAGAGTACAGGAAATCTTCTGTAATCAAATACTGCAAAGATAATGGGATACATCAATAGTTTACAGTACCCCACACTCCTCAACAAAACGGGGTTGCGGAGAGGAAGAACAAAACCCTTGTAGAGTGTGCTCGTAGTATGTTGAAAGGTGAGAATCTTTCTAACGACTTTTGGGCTGAAGCAATTAATACTGCAGTATATCTAAAATATAGGAGTCTAGATTTTAAAACTCTTTTTGAAGCTTTATTTGGTTATAAGCTTGCAGTTAAGCATTTGAGAGTTTTTGGCAGCAAATCCTTCGCTCATATCCTAAAGGAAGGTAGAAAGAAACTTCACTCAAAGGCCATCATATGTATTTTTGTTGGCTATTGTACATAATTTAAGGCTTACAAACAGTTTAATCCCTCTACTCATAAAGTGTTTGTGAACAGAGATGTAGTGTTTCATGAGCAGCTTAATGATGGAAGCCATGAGAGTGCTAAGGAAGAATGGCATGTGCCCTTGTTGGTGGAAAAAGGAGGGATGAATCAGGTGACAACAATGAGCAAGAGCAGACGCAACAGCAATAAGAAGAGAAAGGAGATGATGTAGCTGTCAAGCCAAGTCCAGAAAATGACAATTAGACAAGGTTTGAAGCTACCCGGCCACTCAGGAGATTAGGTAGGAAATCTCAGTTGCCAGCAAAATATAGGGAAAATGCTTTTATAACTTGTATGATGAATGTTGTTGAACCCTCTAGTTATAAGGAAGCAAATGAATGCAGTGAATGGAAAACAACTATGGACTAGAAATGTGAATCTATATTAAAAAAACACTTGGGAGCTAGTTGAACTTCATGAAGAGAAACAAACCATAGTTTGTTTATGGTTGCATAAACCCAAGATGAATCCAGATGGAACCATAGATAAATTAAAAGCTAGATTGATAGCAAAGGGGTATTCACAAAAATAAGGCATTGACTATAAAGAAAATTTTTCCCCCATAGCTAAACTAAATACTATCAGAACATTGATTGCTTTAGTTAGTCAAAAACATTGGATGATTCACCAACTAAATGCAAAATCTACATTTTTAAATGGGGAATTGAAAAGGGAGGTTTATTTAGAGCAACCTGAGGGGTTTGTCCAAAAAGGGAAAGAACATTTACTGTGTACATTAAAGAAAGATATATATGCACTAAAACAAGCACCCAGGTCCTGGTATGAAAAGATTGATTCATTTTTTTTGCAACTTGGTTACAATAGAAGTAAAAGCGACCCTAATTTGTATACCATGAAAGATGAAAAGGAGTACATAGTGTTGATTTATTTGTATGTAGATGATTTGATTATTAGGTGATGCTATTGCTCTAGTCAATTTAGAAATCAAACAACAAATGTCATAGCCGTTCGAAATGAAAGACCTTGGTGAATTAAGATATTGTTTGGGTATTGAGATTTGGAGAGATTTAGGACAAACTTTTTTGTCACACGGTAAGTATGTTAGAGGTGTATTAGAAAGATTCATGATGGATCAGTGTAAGGCTGCAGCAGTACCACTACAGCAGAACATTAAACTTCATAATGAAGATGGCTCTAAAGAGGTAGATGTGACACTTTATAGACAATTGGTTGGGAGCTTAATCTACCTGACCACTACTAGAGCAGATTTGGCTTATGCAGTCAGTGTGCTAAGTCAATACATGTCCAAACCACTTGAGGGTCATTAGAATGTAGCAAAAGGTGTTTTAAAGTATCTACAAGGAACTATAAACTATGGTATTATTTATATTGATTCTTCTGATGTTAGATTGATAGGATTTATAGATTCCGGCTAGATTGGAAATGTAGATGACTGCAGATCCATAACAGGCTATGCATTTAGCATTGGATCCATGGTGATTACATGGAGCAGTAAAAAACAAAACAAAATTTCCTTGTCTTCAGCGGAACTAGAGTATCAAGCTATGTGTGCAGCAACATCTGAGGCAATTTGGTTGCGAAGACTTCTCCAAGATGTCGGGGAAGAACAAAAAGATGCAACAATCAGATGTGACAACCAGAGTTCAATCAAACTTGATAATAATCCGGTGTTTCACAAAAACACTAAACACATTGATACACAATTCCACTTTGTCAAGGAGAAAGTTCAATAAAAAGAAATCCATCTTGTATATTGTAAAACATGTGATAATGTTGCAGACATTTTCACTAAGCCTTTTGGTAAAATTAAGTTTAAAATATTTAAGGAGATGTTAGGCATATTTGTGAACCCCTTCTCCATTCGAGGGAGTGTTGAAGATAATAAAAAATCCTATAATAGTATGAGTTTGTTAATAAAACCCTAGAATAAAAATTAACTTCTCTTTCTTAAAATATAATTCTAACTTCTCTATTAGCTATATAATATTACATATAATATTTTAACTATATTGAGAATGTAGAGCGTTCTAGGTATTTGCTCTAAGAAGTTCTTCCATATCTACACACTTTATTCTATTCGGTAACAGTTGAGTTGTGTCTTCCAGACGTTTGCTTGAGTAAGCTGGTCGGAAGTACCATGACGATCAGTCGCTTCTTGTGGATTATCAAAGATAAAAGCAACACCTATCAACACGGTACTAATGTCACGTTAAAACTTTTCACGTCAGATTCTGTTCCGACCATGAGTAGATTCCGAAACGACAGTCTGACGTCACGAGAATAGCTGAGCATGTTGTTTCCGAGATTGGTGATCGATAAACGTGTCTGTTACATCACTTTCAGCTTCTCTGGACCCTCGCTATCTTATTATACTGCCATTGCATTCCATTGAAGAAGTACCCTATCATCTCATCATCGTCATTCTACTGAACTGCTTGCCATCAGCAGGTGTGCAGTCAGATAACTTTAGTTTGCTTCACATCCAATGCTCCCCGTACAGCCATATATATCTAGCAAGTGTTTCAATGTTTCTATACAGAAAATATCTATGAGAGTAGAAGCATCATCCACATTGCAGCCTTAAAACGATTGACATTTCCAATAAATTTTCGGAACAAATTAAAGTGGAATCGTATCAAATCAATCAGTTCCAAAGTGAAGATATTATAGTTTCGAATATTTTATATGATAGCATCGGGGACTCTGTATGAAACTGTTCACTTACAGATGTTAGTAGACACAAAACAAAATTAATTTAATCCTTTTTTATTAACCTGGTATTACTAGTAAATTGATCATCTACTCACATTGGCTCGGTAAGGCTTAACAACATTACCATGCTCAATAACAGTAACCACAACGGTTTGAGTGTTGTACAACTGCCAATTAAACAAGGGAGCCCCTGCCGTGGCGGTAGTCCCTGCCGGGGTCTGTCACAGCAACAATACAAAATTGCAATGCATGCAAACAGAAAACTGTTAACCACCATCTTTTATTTGTTCAGACCTACATGCAGTAAATGGTTGGGATGAGGTACCCATCAAACACTCCAGATATTTTTATGTGGTTCAGTGCATTAATTTGGTGCACAAACAACATCTATCTGTGATTCCCAAAAATCAAGGTAGGTAATAGCTTTCCAAACAAATGTAGCTTCACCATCAAACATTCTAGAAATATATTCTTGTTCGTGTACAACGCTATGGCCCTAGAAATAACCATCACTTGCATTTAGGGACTAGATGGGCCAACTTCGGCACGTGACCCTCTTATTCCCAAACCTACGTATTGGTTAACACTTTACTCCTTTTTAATAGTTCCCTCCAAAATTGTGGGTAAACTTTGTGATCTTGAAAATTGCAATCCAAACCCCTGTTTATGTGAACACGAAGAAACTACGATCATTAATTTACTTCATTCCTCAGGATCTCGTGACCTTATACCTCAATTGATATCGAGCTGGAAAGTGGAATGCTCACCTAGGGCAAAACAAATGGCCCATTTTACATATTCCTCCTTTTCCAGACGATTTTGTCCCTATCAATACACCATACTTTCCTCAAAACCCTGTTCCATCCCAGATCACGATCTTTGGCTTTGATTGAATCTCCTTCGCAAAATCCTAGCCATGAATTGTGACTCTGTTCCTTTGTGAAATTCTCCCCTTGTAGCTAATTTCTTTTCTGCCCCTTTGAATTGACTCGTTCTCCGTTGATGAAGGGTTGAATTTGTCGAAGACAGAACTCGGAGACGAAACTGTTAAAAACTAAATAAAGATCAAGATCTGAACCCGCACTCTAGCGGCAACAACTAGGCATCTATGGCAGAAACACGCGCCCCAGAAGCGTGTTTTGGTTAGTCTTAGGAGATTTGGAAATCCGTTTAGCTGTTAATGGCTGATTGCAGACTGAACTGACTTGGAAATCTATTGATTCATTAATGGCAGACATAATTCCTTCCGTGCAAGCCTTAAGAGTGTGCCTAGAGGACCTCCATTAAGTTAAATATTATAATATTTAGAGCGCTTTTTTTGCTTCCCAAATTCAGGATCATTTGATTTGGTACTGTCTTAATCTGAAGGCTATGCCTCTACGTTAGGGCAACGATTCTTCTTCCAATGCAGAACAAAACTTTGGTTCTCTGTACCTCCCATGTCGGAAGCAGCCATGGCCTCTTCACCCTTCTCTTCCAAATCAACAAGGTGAAGCTTCGAGCTAATTTGCAAATCTCTCCATCATTGATTAGGGTAGCCCTGAAACATACCTCTAATTGTGGTTCTCGCTAATATAGGGCCTTTTGTATTTACAAAATATGTTTATTTAGGTTATAAAACTACTTTCAAATTACAGATTATGCAATAAGATAAAAGTTTTCATCAACTTTGTCAAAAACATATTGTATTTTGTAATTAAGATTTTATTTTGAGTTAAGGGAATTCACTTTCAGAGAGGATGGAAACACCATTCATCGATGTGGAAAAATATCCCACTTTCCTTTTATAAATAACGAGAAAACATTAGAACTAA
Source organism: Pinus taeda (assembly GCA_000404065.3). Lineage (NCBI taxonomy): Eukaryota > Viridiplantae > Streptophyta > Pinopsida > Pinales > Pinaceae > Pinus > Pinus taeda. The sequence goes on from APFE031031256.1 coordinate 57,142, forward strand.
TGAGAAAAAAATATAAATGAAAAGAAAGAGGAAAGATTGTCTCATAGAACCCAGAATCAAATTGATAAAATTAAGCATGGCAGACTTCCCTTGTAAATTCAGTATTCAGGGTTTCTGAATTATAAAATTTACTTTATACAAACAGTTAATCTCTCGAAAGAAAATTACAAAATCATGATATTCAATACAAGGTTTGTCGTATCGCTCTCCCATCCCACTAACCTATAGACATATGTACAACATAACTACTATAACTTCCATCCACACCCAAATCATTTAAATACATGGCAAACACATAGTGCGCAGGAACAGAGGAAATGGATCAGGGACAGAAGTAATCCATCATGCTATAGATGGCCGAAGAAGAGGGTGACGAAACATATTGAGAAAACCATCTTTCGAATTGAGCAGCAACAAAAGAGTTAGTATTATTTTGCACTCCTGCCAATAACTCCAGCGGATGAGTTGTGAACTGCAATGTCAACGCCGCCGGTTGCTTAGTACTCGGAACTCCCTCCCTTTGCTCCTCCTTTTGTGAGTTGTGATTACGCAACTTCTTTAACTATTCACACCAAATTAGTGCCACAATAGACATTTTTTCCCAGACTCGCAATAGAAAGAATGAATCTTTAATATTCTCACTCACAACACTCGCAAAATCCTTCTATCTTGCTACTGAAATGCTGTTAGTACATACCAAGCTTCTCGAATTGATGGAGACTCTGACGGGTTTCCTCCTAATTTATAGGTGGCTGAGGCTCCACATATAGATGGCGCCTTTTTCTTCTATGTGCGGCGAAACATGTCTGCTGGTTTGGTTTGAACTTTACAGGAGAGGGAAGTGGTTAACATGCTTCAGGCATTGTGTTGGTGCAGAATTGAATTCTAGAATGGGATTCTCCATGAACACTTCCAGATTTAGATTATCTACGAAGAAGAGAAGAGGTTAGTCTCAACGATCTTCGAAAAATACCTTAATCACTCTGAACCCTCTTACAGCGAGGAGCAGTAACACTACCAGTGAAAAATCAAGAGTTACCTGCTATGCCTGGTCCAAAGACGCCGTTCTTTGGAGAGCCATCTCACCGCCGGGGAGGAGTGCAAATGAAAAAAAATTCGGGCAAACGGGTGGGTGGTTAGCTAAATCGTTCGAGACAAGTGAAGAACGTCAGATTCAACCTTAAATTAAATCAAAAGTGGAGATGTTTACAAGTGCCCCATCTCCAAACATCTGGCTACCCGGGGTTTTGTATTAGCCAGGCTAGGAAACTTCGTGGTAAAGACGTACAACAACAGAAAACAAATAGGAAAAGAATATTGTCCACATTAAAAAATTATGCCTAAAAGTATAGCAAGAAGTTATGCATGGCATAAAAAAATTAGGGAGCATGGTAAGTATACATTTTAACTAATTCAAATGTGACATCGAAATATAATTGACGTCCTTCCGAATCAAAGACGAATCTTGAATGACAAAACCAAGACTTGTTATGAGACAGAGCCCGAGGAGTTGTAGCCAGGGTTGAGCTACAGTGCTGTGGGACAGCCACTCAAGAGCGGCATCTGAGCCTAAGCAGGCCAGACAGAATTCTCGGGCATGGCCAGAATTTAACACCCTGGTGTTTCAAACCCTCGAGTAGGGCATTTTAAACAACCCAACCTTAAGGAGTCAAAAGGGATCCAGTAGAGTGTTATTAAACTTGTGGCTGTAAGCGGATTTAGAATAAAAAAAAAAAATTAAATACAAGATACATTTGCAAACTGTGCAGTGTAGTCAATCAATAGTAGCAATTATCCACCAACAGTTGGCCGAATCTGATTATCCATGAATAGAGAAACTTCACAGTCCATTTAATGCAAATACACCCTTAGAGCATGCAGTTCAGGGACAGTAAAAGAATAAAATCCAACATCTGAGTACAATCAGCATATTAACTTACATTACAACAATAAGAGGGAAGCATGTTGCAGCATGACCATATACAGTCGTACCATAATCCAAGCCCCAGGACAGGGACTAGAAACCATGGCCAAATGCCAAAGAATTCTTATAACAAAAGAAGTAAAGCTATACAAGGGAAACCCGAGCTTGCTCTCAGGAGCTTCCATACAACTCGACAGAGAAACAGTCGAAGAGACCCTTAGCTAACTGTCCAACGAGTAATGAACAGAGACTTTCCATTGAGGGCGGCCAAATGAAAAATGCATACCTGGAACCCTCGACCCGGTGCAAGGAGGACTTCCTTAAAGCAGAGTAGGCGCCCAACCTGTATCCACAACCAGGGTAGGAAACAAAGTAAGACTGTGTCAGTATGTGAACTAGAAACCAAATTATAACAATTTAGGTGAGGGGACGCAGTGGCTAAGGGTTGGGAACCTACCTGGGTCAGGTGGAGCCATCGCGAGCCAGAACAACTTTCAATGTTGCAACAGACCTTCACCTTTGAGACCCAAACTCTGCAACCAAAGAATGCAGACGAGGTCATGAATAACACGAAATAGAGGTGTAGCTAATGTGTAGAATCTCAAAAAAAAAAGAAACAACTTCATTGCAAGTTGTTTACCTGAAGGATGCAGGAACCCTGGTGTCGCCAGTGGTGGAAACGGAATGGAGAAGTTGACAATCTGAGCGGCATGAGTTCTGCCTACCAGAGTTGGCACTGCGGGAACCGACTTGCAAATGAATTCCACTATCCTGAACGAGGCTTAGGTTGAAAACCGTGGGTTGGTGTTAGCCGTTGGATAGCCAGGCGAAATCATCACCATCGATGATGGCAGGACTACCCAGTGCCAATAGTGCTGAAACAAACTGCCAGCCACGTACAGAACAGACCGCCAAAGTTAAAGGCACCTTACCTCGACCATGTGATGGCGGATGAACTACCAAACGTCCTGATGCCGCGTGGATAGCAATTACATGTAATCCAAGTGGCAAAGTAAATGAGCCATATCGTACCAAGTAAAATTCACAAAGTGAAATGAGCAACAAGCCATCCAAACTTTGGTTAATTTTTTTTTTTGGATTTGGAAATTTAGCAACCCGACAATAAGACCCCTAATATAAAACTTTGGATAAAAGGCAAGAAACATCAAGGTTCTGAAATAAAACTTTGGGTAAAAGCGAAAAACATCAATAAAATGCTCTGGTCAACCCAAATTAATAGAGATTCAACGACGGATCGAACGCTAATAGTCACAGTAGGGACTAATAATATAGGAGTTGTAACAGGCAGTCGGTAAGCACTCAAGGCATACTTTTCTAGGTTTATTAAAGGGTGAGTGAGAAATGCACCAGATTGTCATCAGAAGATTGAAAGAGCAACAGAGGCCACATCATCTATACAGGGAGAGTTCATATGGCTAATAGTTTCAATATTGATTACTTATGACAATGTAGCATCTAAAAAAGGAAACGCAGAGATGTTATTCTCATTCATTTTTCTACACATTTTCCTACCTTTGGATCTCTTGCAACCAGGGTGTAACTTTTATTGGGTATTCTACCCATCATTTAAAGCTTTGTATGATGTTTTTTTTCCCAAATCATGCTTCTCATGATGCAGATTCCCTTTTACCATTTACTGATATAAGTGGTTAACATGCGCAGTCAAAAGGGAGCTCAATTGAATTTTGGTTAACTTTATTCAAAATGGTTTGTGGAATATGAGGGGGAGTTTTCTCTTTGAGCAAAGCTATGTGATTGTGACATCAATGGTTGTATATTTTAATTATGGATTTCACTAGCCTTTGTTCATGGGCTATCATATTGAGTTGGGAATTTTTTTAGGTGGTTGACAATGCTATGTGAGAATTGGTAACCAAAATGGGTGTACATTTTAGTTGAGAAGACTGAAAAATCCATTTTTTTTTAGTTTTTTTACTTTGAAATATTATGAATACCAGTACATTTATATTTTAAAATTTTACAAATATAAATAATTGAATAGAAATTTAAATTTTAAAAATAAGTAAATGAATAGAAAAGGTCAAATGTATTTAATAGAATAAAGTCATTTCATATATAAACAAATAAATTACTAAAAGTAAAGGGGAGTCTTATTATATATGATGATATTTTTTACTATTTCTCTTAATAGTTTTCTAAATAAAATTGGTCTTCAAAATTTACCATGAAATTTTAAAATTTTTCTTTTAGAAATTGTATTTGTAAATGTATTATTAGTATTTGTATATAATATATATATATATATAATATATATATATATGGTGTATCCTTTTAGAAGTTGTATTTGTTTAAATTATATATATAATATATATATATTGGGTGTGTTTTTTTGATGTATTTATTTTTAAAATTTAAAAAAAATGAATAAATAAACAAATACAAAAATGTCACAAAGTCACTCCGTACGGAAATAATTTAATGGAATAGAACAAAGTCACTCCGTAGGGAAATAAATAAATTACTAATTGTATAAGGGAGAGTCTTATTATGTGAAATAGATATTTCTTATTTCTCTTAACTCATTTCATAAAATAAAATTGGTTCCTCAAAAATTTAGCACAAACTTCAAAAATTTATCATTTCACATATTTAGTTTTTGTCAAAAATAAAGTAATTTAATTTGAATATATATTTTCAAATTTATAGATTTTTTTTATATAGAAGAGATTTCTTTATGACAATTTAATAGTTTAAAATTTTGAAATAAAATTTTGAAATAAAAATTCATATAATTACACACATGTACAGGTATTAACAAATAAAATCTTATTAAATTGAAATCTATAACACATAATTTAATTTAATGTTATATAGGTAAATGAATATAGATAAATGAATAACTAACTAATTGTAAAATTTGAAGTTTTAGTGGAGGGTCTTGGAGATAGGATGCTATTTTAAAGCATTACTTGATATGGAGTGAATTACTAGGCTTATTAAACCGATATATTAGACATGATGAAGATATAGTATGTAAATTTTAAAATTTTAAAAATTAAATAGACTTCTATAATAAAATCCTATCCTTAAAATGTGAATACATAACCAGGAGCTTCCACTCATTTTTTACGTTTCGTCCTGCCTTTTTGTGTTAGTGATGGTATTGGATTTGAATGAAATCAAGAATGTATTATTTGAATTGAAGTGTTGTATGTTCTTAGGTTCCCATGAGTTTCTCTATAAATTTTGCGTGAAAACATTCCCTAGATTCTTCACTGAGATCTTCGCTCGATCTATTAGGTACAATCCTTTTGTTGAATTATTTGAGTTAAATTATTCATGTATAAAGTGCTGAATAACAAGCGAAATGCATGTACTCTTTCATATAGAACTTGTGTCATTGCACTAGAGAAGCATTCTATAACTCAGTATCTGAATAGGGCAAGGAATTTAATGGATAGGGAATTGAATGGTTGACTTAACATCTAGGATTGTCTTAACACTATCTATCCATGACCCCATGAACAATTTAGTTACTTTTAATAAAAAGAAATGTGTAAAATATTAGGAAAGATACCATTTACACAATAGCATAAATTATATATATATATATATATATATATTATATAATATTATATATTATTATATATATATTATATATATATATTATATATTATATTATGGGGTTAAAATGAATTATATTATTTTTAATATATGTTCTAGAAATTATAAGCAAGCTTAAACTTTTATACACACTTATAAATCAATGCTACTCACTAAATGTTAAAAACCAAAAGACAAACACCAAATTACAATCAATACTATTTCAAAAGTACAAACAAATAAAGCAAAGAAATCATGAACATGCTAATGCCAATATTATTTTTATTTTATTATATTAGCTTAATTTCAAGGGGGTCAAGGAGATTTGACCACATGACCTTCCAATTGGAAAGGTACTTAGCAGTGAGAATTAAACTAATTGAGCTATCCATTGCGGGTTTTATATTGATTTTATTAATTATTTTATTGTTTTGATTATTTAGGTTCGACCTAAATGTAACTTTATTTTTAGATATCCATTTCATTAACATTTTAGTTTTGATTAATTATTTTTCTTAATTCAATATTGACATCTATGTTCCAACATAATAGCTCTAAAAGCATCCATAAAATCAAACCACATTCCAAAAAAGTCAACAAAACCACACTAGACAATTTGAAAAACATGAATAAAACTCTGATAATTTTTACCAAAAAATTTCATACTTTTCAAAAGATAATATTCTTCATATTATTTTTATGATGACCATGATGATGGTTAATGTCCACCAAACCTTGGCCTATCGGACCTAAGAAACGAATTATTTAGTTTGATTTAAGATTTTATTCCTATGCTCAAAAAGCTTGGAAAGAAGCCTACCAAACTCACTATAATTTTGACATCGTAAAAGGCTAGGAAGGTCAGTATTACAAAAAAGATTATGAAATTGAGATTTAATGTGGTTGTACGTGGAGCATTCTAAGAGGAAGTGATTTGCATTCTTGATGTTCATATTCTCACAATTTTCCATCCATGGTGTGTTAGGAACTGCCCAACAACCCGTTTCACTATGGAGCTCATGAGAGTTCATTCTAATCTTGGCTATATTAATTTTTCTCTTTGAGCTAGTTAAAACAGAGAGATACTTTTGATTTTCTAGGGTAGGGTTGATGATCTCCTTATAATATCTTATTTTTCTTTTAGCTAATAAATCTTTCTCACACAACATTTTTTCTTTGAACTTAGAAGTAACAATATTTTTAATGTTATTAATGTTTTGCAATGCAACATTATCGTCGATCTCCCAATGGTTTAACCAAGCCTTGGTGTCTTTATACCAACCTCCTCTGAGCCTTAGGTGGTGTTGGCTAGAATTTAAAGCTAGCTTAGGAAGCCTATGGTCTCCTATGTTATTGAGATTGTGCTTGTACAACATGAGCCTAGTCATAGCTAGGCTCTCAATAGGGGAAATACCCACTTCTACAAGAAGAATAGGATAGGGTGTATTTGTTCATCTTTCTCCAAGATTCTCTAGAGATGCTGCAACCTCAAACCTCACATCCATATAAGATAACAAGTGTGACTAGAGTTTCAAAGAGGAACTTCTTTCTATCCCACATTACAAGGTTTTCCGTTTTACAATTATTTTCAAGACCAACATAAGCTTTCCACCCCCCATTAATCCTTTTTTCAATGCTATAGTTCTAGTTGAGCTTGTGATGAATATCAATTCCTAGGTAATTGTAAGAAGACACTTCTGGTCATACATAAAATTAACGTAAGTGTCCTTCTTAGATTTGATAATCATAATTTTTATTTTGTCAATATTATATATATACTTTATAAATTTCAAAATATTTAAAAAATAATATGAATAAAAAATTAATTTTACTTCGTTTCAATTTATCAAAATCTTTTTAAAATATTCCAAAATTTACATTCAAATAAATTAATTACAACACATATATCTATATCACAAACACTAATCCAACGATAACTCATAACTCCCCGGAACACGTTTACAGTTTTTGAAAACGAAAATGAAATGAATCAATCTCAATTACTACCAATTCAGCATCAATATTCAGAAAGCACAAACGCAACAAATTACAAAGAAAATACATACAAAACATAGTTTTTGTTGTCTTAAAAAATGCACACATGAACACATCTATATTCACATCGCATGAAGTCCAATACATGAAAGGAGTTGGATTATATTATGTAAGGTTTAAGATTTTTGAAGATAAAGTAATTGAAGTGTCAATTTCATTATAAAAATTGATTTATGGGTAAAGCTGGTTTTTTATTAATTAGAAAATTAAATTATAACAAGGGAAACATGGTTGTACGAGTAGTCTCTGCCGGGGTTGAGAACCTGGGGCCGCTTGTTTTGCATTGTTTCTTGCACTGAATTAGTATATTTAGCAAAAGCCTCATTCAAAATCCTTTGCTTGTACTGGCTAAGGGATTGAACGACTACATACTCGCTAAGGGATTGAATGACTGCAAAAAATGCCTGCTTCTACTTGACAATCATTCAAAATCCTCTGTTTCTATTTCATGAATTGCGGTCATATGGAGATGTTAGACATTTCTATTTTTCCCATGTATTCTTCACATTGCTTCTTACCTTTTTTCCATAGATAGGGCTTGTATATAATATCACATGTCTATGTTTCTCGTGCGTTTGTTGTTTTCTTTGAGTAGTGTTTTAAGTTTCTATGCTTTCCTTTTATTTTCCCCTTTTTTATTTGACTCGAGTACAATTTTTACTAGTTGATTTCGCTGCAATAATATTGAGGTCCTTGTTCCAAGCATCTATGTCGGTCATATGTCAAAAGTGTTTCCGAGATATGGGGAATTAATGGACCAAAGAGGGTCAGTCAGTTCCCTTTCACCAAGCAGGAAGATTGGCGAGAGCCACCTATGAATAAGAAAGTACTGGTCAAAGTGGAGCCACTCGAGACGAGCTGTAGCAAGCAGTAAGGTACGAAGGGGCAAGGAGGAATGAAGGTGAGAAATAGGTTGGTCAGGGCCTTTTCCTATCCCGTAGCGCTGGAGCTCATCCAATGAGCGGAAGCGTACCTTCAAGGAGAGTTAGGGCCCTCAATGATCGTTTCCGTGCCTCTTAAGTCCAAGAAGAGGAGAAAGCGAGCAAATTCATCAAAATAAAAGCACTTACATGAATTCCACTCGTCCCTCGCTTCCCTTACCTCCAGGATGATAGCTTCAATATTATTTGTGCCCTTTGTCATTTTTAATTTTGCGTGTGTTCACGTGTTTTAGTTATAATGTTTTCATTTGAGGATAAGCTTCTCATTAACGGGGAAGAAAATAAAAACTCAAATGAAAACCTAGGTACTCATGTTAAGTTGGCAAGAAAAAATAATTTATGAATATTCTGAGTAAGAATCATGATGAAACCATGATTTTCTGACTCGTTTATGCACATCAGCAATTACCAAAGTGCCAAGAAGACTGTCGTTTACACGAAGAAAATAAATGTAAATAATACAACATTGTAGTAGGTCTGTTTCCGGAAAGCAAAATAAACATAAAATTAGGAAAAAAGAAAAAGGAAAAGAACGTGTAGGATAGACATGTAGGATAGACATGCAAGGCTTGCATGTAGCCCACGTGCCCCACCCTCACTTAGCTAAGAATCTAACCCAGGCCAGTTGTTCATTCCCATGGAGTGCATCGTATAGCTTTTGGGCCTAGATTGATTTTGTATTGGAAAAAGACTAGTGCACGTCTCAAGTAGATCAACAAATCTATGGCACATCAACAAGGAGTGACACTCCCTTGTCTTTTATTTGAGTCTGTCTAAAATTCTACGTGGCCCCATTTTTCCACGCAAGGTGCCATATGTGCGACCCTTCTGCATGTATGGCATATGTTTCTGGTAGCAGATTTTGTTTGAGGTGTGGGAGCAACATTAGCAAAGATGGATAGACCACAAGCATGCATTGATTAACCTAATATGTGTGTAGCACCTCTGAACTCGCGAAGGTCTCTGAAAGACTGCAGTTGTACCCTCTATATCTAAGTTATAAATATCTAAGAAAACTGGTTCTGAAGAAGCTGAAATGGAAATTGAAAACTCAGGTTTGGTTTGAATCAACTACAACCCTCTTGCTACTGCTTGGGGGATTTCATGTTGTATTTCATTCTCTAAGAGTCATTATGGAGCGTTTAGCTTAGCAAGGAATAGAGTTCCTTAAAGTGATTGAGATATCGCATTGCAGGTCGACTTCTGCAGACTAACTGTGGTGAGATGTTCTATGAATTATGGCAGTTGCAATTGATCAATTGAACTTCCTCCCTACAAGCATCTCCTCAACGTCCCGTCAATTCTGCATATTAGCCAAATTTGTGAACAATAGTAGAAAAACATTATGTATGTCAGTGAGCCAAATTCATGAGCAATAGTGGAAAAATAGTGAATGAAGAGCGTAGATGAATATAAAGTTTGTCAACAAATAGTAAGTGAGACTATCTCTTGCCACTTTTATACCTTTTGATTCATCTTGATTGAGCCCTCTCTTACTTGTTCGGTTGTTTCAAGTTCTCATAATATCAGAAGAGGAGCCGCTTGAGGCCTTTTTCTCTCTGAGAGGAGTGAGAAGGGGAGATCTAGGATCTTGAAGCGAGAAACATTTCTTGTAGTTTGTATAATGTAGGAGAGTCATGGAAGCTATGTTTCAAATGTGGGTTGTTATGGTAAGCTCATTCACTCCGACTATGCTATTTTTGTCGTTAAATGTTGTGTTTAGAACCATTTTTATTACTTATAGGATGTGTCAGAGTAATAACACCAACACGAATAATAGGGACTTGAACTGTGGAAAAAACCCATCTCTGCATCTCTGTTATCCAGACTGAGCAACATTACAATTAACTTTGTTTTTTATGTTTCTTTGTAGGCCTCCTAGTGAAATATTTGCACATACCTTTTGCCATCTCTTCACACCCTTCGCCAAGAGGCTGCAAACGGTGGAACAAAGGTTAGAATAATCATTTATATTACTCATAGTACAATGTTGAAATTGTAATAGTAATTTTTTATTTTTTTATCAATAAGTGTCTATTGAAATTGTTTTTAAATGATTTATGCATAATTTTTTTGAAATGATTTGTATTTGTCGGAGTACAATGCTGAAATTGTAAAAGAAACCATTTTTTTTATTTTTAAATAAGGAGATGTCTGTCTATTGTTGGGAAAGCAGTAATGCCTATGATGTGAATGAAGAGAATTTGAAAATTTGCATTACTTTCTTTTGAAATTTAGAAATCCAAGTTAAGTAAATGCTTTAGTAACTGAATTTGTTTTTCATTCTAAAATATGAGATATCTTTCACATTTTACATTAGTAATTGAATTTATTGCTTATTTTGAAATACGCTAAATCGATGGGAGTTGTCTATAATGCGACTTTTTGGAGATTCTGGTGACGGAATCTGGTGGAAGAAATTGAGGTTAAATCTTGATTTGTTGCAATTAAATTGGGTTTTTAACTACATATTTGGATTCAGCACCCTGAAATACCCCTGGGACGCTTTGATTGTGCAGAAACTAGCGATCAAATTTGCGATTCCAATAAATTGCTCCCGGATTTTGACTCGAAAAACCCACCGGAAAGGCTTTCAAAAAGTCGCATTATAGACCACTGCAAATCGATGTGGATGATGCAAGATTAACAGAGGATCTTGCCTACCTGATAGGGAAGCTTCCGGGACCCTCTATAGTGCTCCAGAGGCCTTGGCCCTCATAAACTACTTCAGGTTGCAGGAAGCTATGCAACTGGCTTGGCTTGGCTCTGAAGAGAATTTACCTCAACTCACCGATTGGATTTATTGTGAGTTATTGTTGATAACTCAAAGACACAATGAGAACATGTGGCATCAAAGAGTAGTGATAGAATTCAGGGCAACAAGAATGGGTGGCATCCAAGAAAATGGTAGTGGTAGCATACAAGAAGCGAAAGTTACTTTGGATATCACGAAATAGACAAAGAAGAAATGCTCTGCATTTAAGAATCCGAACTTTGGATAAAAATGCTTTGTATATCTAAAGTTGCCTCGGGAAACATGAAGTTTCCAATAAGAGGTCGATTTGAAAACTTTGCTGAAAATTTTGGTATAGCGAAATTGCCAGCAAAAACTTTGGTTAAATATTTGTATGCAAGCGAAATGTTTGGTCAAAGAAGTGTTTAATTGTCAGTCAACGCCGTATCGAACGCTATAATCCCTGTGTTTAATTGTTAGTCAACGCCATATCGAATGCTATAGTCCCTGCTATGCCGGAGGCAAGGACTAATAAAATATTAATTTAAATTCATTACACATTATAAAAATCATTTAAATAATTAATTATATTATATCTTCATATAAATAATAAAATAATATATATAATTAATTATATTTTATTTAAAAAAATCCATTTGTACTTAAATTTATTTTTTATTATTCGGAAAATTAAATTACAATGATATATTAATTTTAAATTTAGTAATAATTTATTTATATTTTAATTTATTAAATATCATACAAATTATTTAAATAAAATATGAAATAAAATTTAAATAACTAATTATATTTATATCTTCATATAAATAATATAATGAAATATATTGTTAATTATATTTTATTTTAAAGAAAATTCCCTTTTCATGAGCTCATATTTTTTTCCTAATTATTTACTCAACTTTTTTGTTTTTAAATTAAAATATTTTAATTAGTGAAAATATAAATACCTCTATTTCTCACTATAATTTTCTAAAAATTGCAAATTGATATATGAAGTAAATTGCACACATATTTATACAAGCAATAGTCTCAAGATAGGAATTCTATCTTAGACGTATAGTAGTGTGGTTGAGAGATTCTCTCAACCACACACTAAACTAGGAGAAACTATATTCTAGCTAATTCCTATTATGTAGGAACAAACTCCTCAAATGGAGAACTACAACCATAGACAAGTAGGAATTAATTATTTCTAACTCCCCCCTTAATGACTACTTGTCATGCTAGTGATTCACAAAGTCTGGTTGTGGTCAAACATAACAAAGAATATGTCGACGTCCATATAAAGAGCAACCATCCACCGGAATGTATGGGTACCAACCACTACAACCGCTAGTCCTGTAGGATGTCCTTTGCATACATGATTCTGTCGACCATTATCACTACATATATGTACCTACAAATCCACCACCATCGGGCGAATTGCATGTGCAGAAATTCCAAAAACAAAGAGAGACCAGTGCCTTTCTAAGCCAAATATTCATGTCCAAATAACAATCGCAAACAATTGCGTTGATTGCGCCTTTCAACGCAACTGTCAGATAGAAAAGTGCGCTGACCCTCTTGTGCTTAGACACACCAATATCTAAGACCGTGAGCCAGGTGTTACTATAGTCCACCTGCTCCTACGAGCACAAAGCTCCCGTGTACACGTTAGCCACTCAGGCAATATGCCACCACTAGGCAAGTCCGATCTGCCACCACCAGGTAAACCCGGAACTTAAATGTGCCACCTCTAGGACAATCCTGTAGCCACTAAGGCTCTAGGGATGGTTTCTGGCTCACCACCAACCAGCCACAAAGGAAATCCATTACAAAGTGGTTTTAAGATCACCACAAACTTTCAAATACCTTTAAAAGGGTTACATTTCATTCAACATTTTGGATTTTCTGGGTACATACAATGACCATTACAACAACTGGACTTGCTTATAACATGTTAGGGAGTCAATTCCACAAACCACACTAACTGAAACAAACATCTACTTTGTTGTCCACCATAAATGTTGTCGCTGCTGCTTTACCTCATCTGTTCATTGTTCACATCTTGGGCATCCTTGTTTGTTCAAATAACTTCTTGGAACTCCATGCCTAACCTGTCATTCGTTAGAGTTGCAAATTCTAACAAAATAACTTTGCCTACATTAAGTTAGCTAGGCTCAATAATATTTAAACATGATTCTGAGAAAATACAACATAAACTCTTCAAATTTAATTTCTCTATCTCTGCCCAAAGATGATTATTTCCCAAACATAACAACAACTATTTTTCACCTACGATACCTGTGAGGGGTCTACTGATAAAGAAACGGATTGACAACTTTTCACCTGGCCTCAATGTAGTGCATTCAAACACTGATGATCCAGACATAGGCACACAGCCATATGAAGAGAACACAATTTTCCCTTCAAAATAATAATCCAGAACTCCATGGTCTAATCCTCCATCGCATTCAAGGTCAATCCAGATTCCCGGATCTCTCTGATCCCTATTCCTGCAAATTTTGTCAAATGTGGAAGAAACTCTGGTCCATCTCTTTGAAAAACTTCCATCGCGGCCTTATAAGCAACGCTTGCATTAATCGCCGCTTCCTGGGCCTTCAACAACACCTGATACGCCTTCCCCTGAATAGGCTCTGCATCGATCAAACAAGTTCCACATAGATTTCAACACAACTCACACCTCCTCAGATCTGGTAGCAGTTACAGGCTTCATGCCTCTTCAAAGCCAAATATCATTGTTCTCAGGCCAAATGCCCACGCACATTAGTAATGCTCACATCAACGAGCCATAAATGCCACGTTCCAACCATGATCTGATCTCTTAAACTGCACCAGGTCAAATAAGAGTGGCTCACCACTAACCACACTCACAACAATGCCATCTCACCCAACTTAGGCACACGAACTCTATTCAACACTTCCAATGTGGTGGTCACGAGCCAACCTTGGACCAGACAGATCCTTTCAACAATGCTCTTCTCTGCAGTATCCAATACCACAACACATCCTCTCTTCTCTAGTATTCTCCAAGTAATAGATCCCTCGTTCAGCAGTAATGTTCACTCACACAACACGTCATTTCAACTCACCAGCATAACGTTTCTCAGCACTCTGTCATCACTACTAAATGATGTCTCAGACTTAGATTTGGCTCCCATGCAGATCCGATACCTTCACGCGAACAAAAACACACCAGGCAATCTCCACCTCCAAGCTCCACGCAGATTCAGGTGCAATCTGGCAATAAAACACGGCACTACAAGTTATTGATGAGATCGACTCACTCATATCAAACACGACACTGCAAGATATTTGGCGAGACTGACAAGATCTCTTGGCTGCGATGATCTTCTGAGGAGACACGATGCCAAAACAAATATCTAAGATTCACTTAATTCGTCAATATGTCGATCTTCTTTCCATCGCTCTATAAAGACGCCCGCAGGTCTTCCAACTCAAACTGCTTCTTCCTATCAAAGAACACAAGTTTTACTCCAAAGTCCCTAATCTTCTGGGAAGGCTCTATAAACGTTCTCCCCACATAGTGACTCCTAATCAGGCCCTGTTGGAAAGACACATTTGCCTTGGCAAAATAACCAATAGTATACCTGGAATGATAAACTGAGGCCCGAAGACGAGCGAATTCGGCAAAGAGAAATAAATATGCTCAAAAATACAGGCTTTCCTCTGCTGATGAGGCAGTAAACATAAAGAACTTATCCCATCCTTGTCTACCACCAAGACCTCCCCAGGATTTACTTCTCTCTCATATTTGGCCTCAATTAGAACCAATGCATAGGTCTTGGAGGCGAAAACAACAGCCCCATTCTTCTTCCTCCCCATAACTAGGGGACTAAAGCCATGTGGATCCATGACAGCCACCAATTTATCCACAGAAAGGAAAACCATAGAATAAGCCCCTTCTAAGGCAACTATGCCTATCAAGACTCGCAGTGCCTCTGTAAAGGAAAAAAATTCGTTCTAGTCCACGCGTTCAAAGAAGAGACGGCTGATATCATTCTTTAACACCAACGTTATGGAAGTTTGTAGTACTCAGAAACTTCAATTTCTCATTGATCAACCCTCTCCATTCCGCTGGAAATCGAGTAGAGATGATTGAATCGCCTCCGCCGGAGACCATGACTGCTGCGAAGGGAAAAATAATGACAATAAAAAACACAAGAAACGAAAACCACCACATTCTTATGAACCACACCATCCCTTCTCTATTAAGCTCCTGGCACTTCAATATCTGCTGCTTGTGCCTTCTCAAGCTGCTGGAAATCATTCAAGCGAGGCCAACAGGCGTCCCTTGCCAAACGTTTGCTCCTCTCAACGCACATTAAATCAAAATCCTCCGATCTATGCTACGCTCGCCAATTAATTCAAGCAGATGGCACACTTCAATCCACACGCACTCCTCTACGCAATCAGATCTCCTCCGCAGCTCGTATCTATTCCACTATACTGCCATAGATCACCTCGATGGACCAACAAACTTAACACTAATATAAATGATTTATTTTCCTATGCCCAAGAAGGGTCAGAGGCCCTTATCGGCTCTGAAGCTCTGATACCAAGATAAAATAACACGCAACAAACTTCTAATCAAATTCTATATCCTAAACGAGGAAATTACACACATATTTATACAAGCAATAGTCTCAAGATAGGAATTCTATCTTAGACGTACAGTAGTGTGGTTGAGAGATTCTCTCAACCACACACTAAACTCGGAGAAACTATATTCTAGGTAATTCCTATTATGTAGGAACAAACTCCTCAAATGGAGAATTACAACCATAGACAAGTAGAAATTAATTAT
The DNA here is from genome assembly GCA_000404065.3 of Pinus taeda. NCBI lineage: Eukaryota > Viridiplantae > Streptophyta > Pinopsida > Pinales > Pinaceae > Pinus > Pinus taeda. The sequence goes on from APFE031031256.1 coordinate 73,230, forward strand.
TTGTAACTTTCAGTACATCTCCACTCTTAGGGTCCCACCCTAACTCCCTTATCTATGTAATGGGACCACTTCATAGTCAAGAGTCAATAAAGCCCATATTAATAATTGTAAGTGGTTAATCCACAATTAATAAAGGAACCACAGTTAGTTGCAAATGGGCCGTATTATTAGATAGATGGTATTAGTAATAAGCGGTATTGACCCGTGGTATCACTCATAGGAGTCATATATAAAGGATAGAAACTCCCTGTGAGGAGCATCGTGTCTTATTTTTGTAATCGAGCTCTGCTCTATTGGAGGTTGCCCCCTCGAAGAGGCAAGTGAACATTACTCTCTTAATAATAAAATCATTGCCATTCTGTGTTCTGGGTATCTTTTCCGAGTTTGAAATTTCTTCTACTCCTAGATATGATATGGTTTCTCATTAATCCCATCAACCATTGGTTGATAATGTGGTAGAGCCAGTTCAATTTCTGGCCGATTACACTCCTCTTTTGGGCAGTGAAGTGCCTAACAAAAGAGTCTGCTTGATTTCTAGTACAGAGTCTTCTAGTATAGAGGGCATTCTGGTTTCTTCGAATGTTCCCCCTCCAAGTTCTAGGAGTGTTTCCTTTGATTGGGATAGTCTTTTCGAGCCTCATCTTCCTTCCGCTGCACCTTTCCAAATAAAGGTCAGAGTTAATTCCACAAACATTTATCGATGTATGATGGATAAAGGATCCTCTGCAAGTATTATATCCTCTGTAACTTGGAAATCTTTGGGTTCCCCAAAGTTGTTGACAACTCAGAGTCAGTTGTTAGCCTAGGATAGAAGACCTGGTGAATCTATGGGTGTTCTTCCTCAATTACCTATTACTTTAGGTGGGAAGACTGTCTTAATCGATATGATGGTGGTTGATAGCCCTTTAGACTTTAATATGCTATTGGGCGTGGTTATGTCTATGCTATGAATGTTGTGGTGTCTTCACTCTTTCGAGTGGTGTGCTTTCCTCATGAAGGGAATATTGTCACTATTAATTAGCTTGCATCTGATAATTACCACCCTAATTCGAATTTACTGCAGAATTCCCCTTGGTTTGTTCCGAGTGTTCAAGTAGACTCTACCCCACCATGGGTGAATTATGTGGCAGTGAATCCTCAATGTTCAATCGCTTCTGAGAAGGATCCTTTGACTTATTATTCTCCTTCTTGGGACTTGGTCCCAGTAGTTGACTGAGAGATTCTTCCTATAAGGACTTGGGACCCCTTAATTCCCTCTTTTGATCCTTATAGTCCTCATATTTTCTCATAACTTGATTTTCCTTCATAGGAGGAACTCTTTGAAGCCATGAGTTTTGACTACCAAAGGAGTCGTTGGCCTGAGCCCTACAAGGGATTTGTCTAGATGAACTATTACGCGTAAGGTGCAAGGTTGCGTGGTTCTCTGTACCATATTGTATATATAAGGTACGCATTTTCAAGTTTTGTATTCTATAACACAAGATTTTATATGAAGTTTATATGTAAGATGTATTAACTTCTTTTCTAGTGTTCCTATTCATGTTTACAGAACTTGGAAGAATTCTGCTTTGGGGAATTTTTATGGTTGGTCCATTCTGACAGGTATTGGTTCTCGAAACTGGCATATAAGTTAGGTTTTTCCACCTGCATTGTGCACTTATTAGTTTCCTTTCCCATTTTGGCCTTAGGATTGACCCCACCAAGTTATGGTGCGGAGCCTTCTCATTGCTTAGAAGTATCATGACTTGTGTGGTAGAGCCTACCTTATCATGGGTGCCCTAGTTAGTACCTTGTTGTCACTTGGCACTCATGTCGATATTTTGTCCCTAGGCTCGGGAGTCCTCTTTAGTCCTGCCATGACTTATGCAATGAAGACTCATTCCTCTTTGCTTCTTCACTTCATTCTAGCCTTATACCCTAGAGGCTCCTTTGTGTTGAGTTGTACTACTGCATTGCATTTTGACCGTTTGCACCTTTTGGCCTTGAGCCGGCTTCACTTGGAATCGTGTTTAAGCCAAATTTTTACCATGACAATTGCAAAATCAAACTTGCATTCCCTTGACTTCTGCAACTTAACACACCTTGAACCATGGAAGGAACACACCTTTGAGCGTCTTTGACCAGTTTTCACCTCCCTGCACTGAGCATAGGATTGTTCCAATCCCAGGAACTAGATCATCTGTTTCACCGAAACTCATTCTTTCCATTGTACTATAGCATTCTTTTATTCTTTTTCCATCTTAAAGAAAAAGACAAAAAAAACATATATTCCAAAAAGAGCGGGTACGAGACAATATTTCCACTTATTGTTGGCAGCTAGAGTCATTTGTGTCGCCCTTGAACAAATCACTCAAAACAAAGTCTCCTCCATTTGGGCAGAATTTACTTTGACTTAGATACGCCTTAACCTTGCTATTGAGTCAGTTCTCCCCCGATTGGTTATCTCTTCCAATCATATGGAGGGTTCGTTCATGCCTCGTACATGACAAACTTATACAGAGTCATCATATGATGCCACATAGTCACATTGAGCCGTGCTTTTGTACAAGGGAAGTTAGCTTGAGTCGGCCTCTCTGTGGTGTCCCTTGACTCATTTTCAGTCGGCCATCCCTGGTTGTCAGTGTCTTGTCTATCATCACATCAGTTATATTGGTCCTTTATTCGTGCCGGTTTGAGAAGGTCTCCATTGACTTCTTGCTGGCAGGTCTTGTCCTTATTGATGACGACATCTTGCTCTGAGGACAGGCCTAGAGCCGCACCCTGGCCCTATTTTCATTGTTGATAGGTCACCTTGTGCTCAGCATCGATCAGTATCATGGGTCTTTGACTGAGTGGTTTCCCTTGTGTTCGATATCATCTTACACTATCACACATTGATATTCGTGAAGTACCTTGGTTTCCATTTGACCCTATTGGTGGATACCTCGCCTCTGTGTCAACTTTCATTATTGGTTGGTTCAGAGGGTTTCTGTCATGCGCTAGTCACATATTGTCTACGTCGGAAACATGCTTCGGTCGGGTTACCACATCTTTTTCATCTGATTCCTTCCACATTATTGGCCTAGGGGTTACACTCGCGCTAGATTAATGAAGGATGCCTTAATGCCTTCCTTCTAGCGGATATTTCCCTATCGACTATGAATCATTGCTCTGGGGAAAAGATCTAGAGTCCATTTGGTAGTGCCTTGGGGTTTTCAGTCATTAGTGACAAATCCTTCACTATCGACAGTGGGAAACCATCATTGTCTCTTGATTGATAGATTCTTACAGGTGTTCGACTCCAGCTCATCTATTCACACTTGTTAGATTGTACTGGGTACCTTGACGCTCATTATCATTATCGATGAGTAGTCTCGCGTTTATTAATAGTATACATCAATGACCGGTAATCAAACAATTTCTCACATGGTCAACTTCAGATCATATATTCCCATGGTGTAGAAATGTACCACGGCGGTCGGTGAAGACCTTAGGTTGCATCAGCATTCATTGGTTCACTTGACAGTTGTTCTTGTTACTGCTAGTTGATACCACTCCACCTTATATGTTGCAATCATTCATGGTGACATTCTATATGCTGGCACCTGAGTTTGCAGTGTAGTACCATTTTACTCCATCATGTTCATTTGGTACTTTTGGGGATCATTCTTCGATATCAGTGATTCACTTCATCATTTAGCATCATTGACATTCTTATATGTGATATTCAGACATGTACTTGTTCGATCATGATCAGATGATCCATTATGTATTTTCCAGTCTTCTATACTTGTATACTTAGTGGATCCGCTTGTACTTTATATGCGGGTGTGCTTTACTTTCTCTGAGCATGGGTATGCCCGCCTCAAATAGTGTTTCTTTCTGATCTCCTTTTGTGGCTTGGCAGGCTAAACTCTGGTGAAGTCCTTCTCAGTTTTTGACAGGTTTCCTTTCCATGCACTTACTTAATACATTTCAGCCATCATGTACCCCCTCTGACCTCATATATTAGGGAGAATTTGTTATAGCTCCAAATCTCACTCTTGATGTTTGTGATGCTGCACTCATGGCCTAGGACAACCCCTCCTTCCATATGTGGTCCAAATACTTAAAAAATAGTGTTTTACTCCCTATATGCAACATTTCCCTGAGCTAAACGTGTGTGTACACGGGTCTGTGTATACCCAACCCGCGTATATGTCTTAAAACACTTAAAAAAAAAATCTCCTTAATTTCAGGCGGAGATCATGAGTTTTACCTATTGATTACCTATTAGTTCCCGTGGCCCAACTGTTCCCAACGAATTCCCAACTAAAAAACTACTTTGGGAGAAGTATAAAAAGGCTTCAATGGGAAGGTCTATGGAGGAGAGAATAGAGAGAAACATCACTCTGCTAAGATTATCCCTGATCAGGTCTGAAGATCCTTGTGCTTCCAGCACTTCCCCCATTACATTAAACCCTTGTTTCCTTGAGTTATGATGTCTTTCCATTAGTTGAGATATCCTTGAGTGAGTCATGGAAGGAGCTTGTTGAAGGCTTGAGATTGGACGAATCCGGAGGACAGTTCCACTTGGTGCCTGCGAAAGGAAGACTTAGGTGAAATCATTCCTTTCTATATTTTAGTTATCTATAATAAAAGAAACACTTGTCTTATTCCTGATATTAATCTTCTTCATTCTTATGATATCAATGTTATGATTTACATATGAATGGTTGTTTCAATTGTATAACTAACTACCTTTCAATATGCTATGAAGTTGATTTCCTTATGATGCTTGGTCCATATACTGCTATGCTTTCTTGAATTGATTGTTTTGCATATTGAAGGATCGAAAGGAACTCCAAGAGGGTTTGGACCCTGGCTGGATCTACCCAAATGAAGGACCCCCAGGTGCACCTCTCTTCGTATATTTTTTTATATTAGTATCATGGCTGTGTGGAATGCTTTTTTTTCTTTGTAGATAACCCCCGCTCTGCTAGGGTATTGACCCAAGACCCTAGGGGACTTTGTCCCTCAGCAAGGACTTGGTGGAGTCCTAATCCAGGAAGAACATGTAGTATGCTATGAGTCAAGGAAGTTGAATGAGCATGAGAAAAACTATGTGACTCATGATATTGAGTTGGAAACTATCATTCATGCCTTGAAGATGTGGAGACATTATGTTCTTGGCAGTAGGTTCGTTTGGATGAGCGATCACAGTGGGTTGAGGTACTTGTTTGACCAACCTATTTTGAATGTCATGTAAGCTATATGGTTGGCTACTCTCAGTGATTTTGACTTCGAGATCAAGTACATCAAGGGAAAGGAGAACAGGGTTGCAACTTCTCTTAGCAGAAGAGTGTAGGTGAATCACATTGCAGCAGTGATTTCCTATGGGATAGACTTGCAGGAGAGGATCTTGCGAGTGGGGCAACATGATGACAAGTATCAGTATATGAGGCATAGGTTACAACAGTAGCGTAAAACTGATAGGGATGAGAAGTATCACCTCACAATAGATGGCTTGGTCATATTCATTAACAATATTTATGTTTCAGATGACAATGATCTCAAGAAGCTTATCTTCAGAGAGTTTCATGTCAAGTCGTATTCAAGTCATCCGAGATATCGTAAGACATTGACAACAATTAAGAAATTCTCATTGGCCAAATTTAAATAAAGATGTGGTTTAGTTTTTTGCGATATTTCTCAACTGTCAATAGGTAAAAGTAGAGTGTAAGCATCCAGGTGGTCTAATACAGCTGATTCTAATTCCATAGTGGAAATGGAAGGTCATTTCCATGGAATTTATTACAGGTTTTTCGAGGATATCGAAGAAGCATGATTCCATCATGGTAGTGGTTGACATGTTAATTAAGGTAACACATTTCATTGTAGTTAAGTCTACGAATTCAGCTAGTGAGGTAGCTCATATTTTCATCAGGGAGGTAGTGAAGTTTCATGGTGCTTTGTTGATGGTGTTGGAAATCCATCAACCAAGGGGATATCCTATATACGAAGTCCCAATTATACCTCACACTATTTGGTGTAGGAGTCCCATATGATATAAAGGGTTGGTTTCCAAGTTCTTAAAGATCTTCCTTGGCTCTAGCCATCAGCATAGGAGAGTAATGCAATGGTGTCTTCGAACAACAAGGTGAGTTTGCCTGGTGAGTGTGTAGCGCAACTATGTCTATGTTCTCTTACTGCAAAATGGGGGGAGAAAAGTGAGCCTCTAAGTCAAAGGTAATAGTACCAACTAGGAAGAGACACACATGAACCAAAAAGGTTTGTCCAACATCCGGCTGAATAGTCCATAGCAGATGCGACAATCATAACAACCACTAAACAAGGGAATATATGTCTAACATCCAGCAGAATAGTCCATAGCGGATGTGACAATCGTTATAACCAATAAGTAAGGAAAGGTTTGTCTAGTATCATGCGGAGTAATCCATAAGGATGAGATAGCAGTGACAGCCGTTACAACACATTCCCAACAAGATAAGCACTAAAACAACTAGAATAATTCAACTATCTTAGTACATGTGAAAACAAACATGAAATATAAATGCTCACAGAATGGTCTTATAAACACATATTTACATTGTACATCATTAGCCCCAGTAGTGGGACATTGGAGCCACACCTTGTTCCTCAAATAACTGACTGAAACTCTCTATGCTTTACAGGAGGAGCAAAGGTGAAAATTACTTTGCTCATACAATGAGGGGGTTATATATATTCAAGGGGTGATGCTTGACCCTTGTGACTATTTAACTACCCTCATGATTGTTCAACTTCCTATCACTTTTCAACTAACATGACTCTTTATATCCATGTGTGTCCATTAGACTTCCACTTTACATTACATTCGATTTACAATAGACATGGATCATAATAGTGATGTGGCCTTTGACAACTCATGACATGACTTGACATGACATTATTAACATGGACTAGCTTGCTGAAGTGGCAATGTCAAGTTGTTGTTGCTGCTGAGTGATAGATGTGTTCTTGGATCTGATTTCTCTTCTCCTTCGCATAGCTTGGTGGTGCAGGGTCTTCAATGATCTTTGTTCTTAAGAGGTAGTTGCATGCAGGTGTTCCCTTTGATTGTTCTTGATAATATCCTTTGCTCGTCCATCAATCTAAGCATGTTTACCTCATAATTTTCCTTCTTCATCATATCGCCATGACTTGAGAGTGTACATGTTCCTGTGATTCACTCATGACAGGATGACATCAATCCACAAACTCCCTACTCTAAGATGGTGCATTATCATTCATGTACGAAGCTCGGGACAAGTCACGGGCTGGGAGGCAAGTTTCAGTGAATGCGCATTGCGTAGTTCCAGTTCATAGATAGAGAGCTAGATCACTGAGACTGTGCAGAGCGCAACTCAGGATTGACTAAGGAACTTTTGAGCACAATCCTCCTTGAGGATAAAAATTGGCAGTGGACACTTAGACACATAATTGTGAAGTTCAAGTCAACAGTTCCTGGTGCAAGGTAAGGCCAAAGGAGGTAATTTCTACGTAGTTTCAGGAGGCAAAGTGGATTGGGCAGCTGAGAAGCTTGAGGGACAAAACTGTGCAGTTTCTGGAGACAGTGGATTCTGGCTAAGAGAAGGACACTAGAGGAAGCCACTGCATAGTTTTGGATGCCAAGGGAGGTTGGGGTTTCTGCACATTGCGTAGTTCAAATAGGCAAGGGAAAATATTGAGGGTTGCAGATACGAAGTGCGCAGTTCAGGAAAGCTGGATGAGGCTAGGTTGCTAGGAAAATTTTGGAATTTGGCTAAGTGTGGGATCAATGGAACTAATCTGAACATTGATAGAACTTTACTACGATCACACAATTGAACACTTAGTGATATAACACAGACCATCCAGAACATGTGAAAACATACTTCTCTTAATGCAACAACCTTTGTGGCGGATTACGACAAGTGTGGCTCCGATGATAGACTTTGTGAGGATAATGGCGACACTTGTGTAATAGTGCATGAAACTTTGCAAATGAGTGTGAAACATGTCTACGTGATAAGAACAACTAATTCTAACAAATATTTCCCCTTGAACAAAAACAAATTTCCCTTTGCATGACAAGCGATAATCCCCATGCCTTGAGATGACACATGCTTTATAAAGATGAAAGCATGAACAACTCTTAAGATTTAGGAAGGGAGCTTGAAATCATGAGCTTACCAATAAGTGACTAAGGAATGATCAATCATAGGATCCACAATAGGCTCCAAAATTCAAGTGTACCAAAATTTTGGAGGGTGTTGCAACCGCTACAACACTTGGCGACACGCTAGTTGAATATGGCTTCTCTATCTTGGTTCATTTTTAGTGCAAGGCCTTAGTCCTTCAGGGAGCATTGATTCATCATGAAGATTAATTTGTCTTATCCACTTACCCCATGGAAAGACATGGTCCCCTTTTTACCTTCTAAGTTGAACACAACATAAGATTCAACCAGATCACAATGTTTCGAATTAGGAAGGGTATTTTAGCTCATGAGCTGAAGATTTTCAAAGTATAGTTTTTCATCTCTGGTGTTTCTCTACTACCAGTATCCTTGGACAATACCTTGGCAAAGTCATGCAGGAACACAAGCATCTATCCACTGCTAGTGAGCCTAAACAGTACCCTGGTGGAGTTGCCTACTTCATCTCTCTGTGTAGGAAGCCTTTCTCTTCTTTTGCCTTTATTTATTTATTTAAAGAGAATTATGCATTGGCACTTATTTATTTTGGGGAAGAAGAGGGATCTCGAACTATTGAGAGAAGGAGAGGTTGTTCCTTCAGATAAGCATATAAAAACCTATAATAGTTGGATAAGCCTGAAAACACCAAAGAAGAAAATTGATTATAGGCATGAGGTTCTCGACTGAACACAGGTTCATGGTTGCACCAAATCTCTCTTTATGGACGGATCTTATTTTCCGTCAGAACTTCATCGGCCAAAAGGTGCAACCAATAAAAGGAAAATGGACAGAAGACCAACCAAGCATTGCAGTGTCATAATACTCTTTGAACTTCAGCCACACACACACTTGAAAGCCAAAACGCAGTAAGGCACAACACTTATTTGCATGATGAAAACAAAAGGAAAACTCAACAAGAAATAAAACAAGGCAAAAAGAAAGAAAACATATAACTAGCCAAAAAAATCAAAAGACACAAGAACAAAATGACTAAAGCAAACATGATGTAGAACTAGAATAAGAAAATCTGGACAAATTACAGGGAACAAGTGCAAGATGAGTGCAAGGAAGCGAAAACTAAGATGCAGTTAATCCTACCCTATCCTAATAGCTAGAAGGTCGGGGTTACATGTAATGAAATTTCCATTGAAGCCACTGTAGTCATTCCCGACCTGCATCCACAAAGGTATGATCGATTAAAACAAATATAAAGTGATGTGCAACAGAAAATACAAAAACTTGAAAAACTTGCACAAGAAAAGGAAGGTCTTTCTTGTGGGCGGAAAGGTGTGTCACGCCCACTACTTTTATCCAATCACACATCCTTACCTTTTCGATGAATACCATTTTTCAACAAAACTCAGAAGCTTCTCGCAGATATGTCTTCATCTACACCGTGCTCCTTGGAAAGCATGAGGAAAGATCGAAACTTGTTGTTTTCTACAAAGCTTGCCAGGTAAGATTGTTCCATCCATTTAGCGATTGGATTGTAAAATTCATGATGGCCCTATTGAAAACCTTGTGATCTTGGGGAAGATGAATTTTTTATTCGAGAAGTGGGATCACGATGGAAATCTTGTATGGGAAAATAGATCTAATCATTCTTAGGAGTCATGCCAAGACAGTGAGGACCTGCCATAACCATCAGCAAAGGTTGAAGTGCCTCACTTACTTGACAGAAATATGAATAGAGAGATGTTAAACAGTTAATACCAAAGGGAGTGAAACAAATGCCAATGGATGTGTTGATGGGAAAATGATAAGTTGAATGACAGTCACCGAAGATAGAGAATTGGTCAAATGAGTTGATTGAAACATTAGATTCCAAGTTTGTTATGAGCAAAGAAAAATCAATTTGAACAAATTTGCAAATTCTCTGAACAATCAAACCAAGTTTCTTGTGAGCCAAATATGACAGACTGCCTTCCTACAACTGGTGACAAATTATGCAAGCATCATAGTCAGCAAAATAGTTTAAAAATGATGTTAGCACCACGAATGCATGAAACCAGTTGAGGCATGGTGAATGGAGAAGAACTTGATTCGTGTGACAACTTCTGCATTCATTATCACATAGGGATATTTCTGGTATGATGAGAGGATAGATTTGCAATATAAGATTCACAAGAAGACAGCGGGGTTGACCATTAAGGGAGAAATTCTATAAGTATGATTCTTGCAGGCAAAGATAGTCCTTGAGATCATCAACTTCAAAATTCCATGACTTCATGAGAGATGGACATTCCCAACCCAATTTTGATGTGAGAGATTTGCATGAAAGCGAATGAACTATAACAGATTATTGAATTTGGTCAGAAGTAAAATCTTGAAAACTCGAGAGAATAAACCCCGAATACCAAACAGTTTCCACGCGGAAATTCACATCGAGTGAAACCATGCAGATAGACGGATTATGTGAGAGAAACCAGATCTGATTTAGTTCGGGGGGCTTACTAGAGTCGCGAGATCCTGACATAAAAATCAGCAAATGTTGAAGTGCCTAGACTCCCTAGCAAGTTACAGAACTTTCCAAGATTGTAGAATCACATTTTGAAGCGTGAACCAGATCATGCATGGTTTGAGGATAGTTGTTGTTGTTGATTTCAAAACTTCTCACCAGATGGCAGCCATCTCTGTCATGGGTTTCACTGGAATTTTCAGCTTCAACAATCATATTTCTCAATTGAAGAGGCTCTTCTGATATCACATTCAAAGATAAATGCATTGGTGAGATCTCATGAGTAAGCCAATTTGAAGAGTTGTCTTCATGGAAAAGAAGAGATGATGAGGGGTAGGAAGAGTTCTCTATGATTTGACTATTTTCAATTTCTTGATGTACAACCTCTCCATCTTGTGTCAATTGAGAAGATTAGTCTTCTGATGAAGAAACTGAATATCATGGAGTATTTTTGTCACAAGTGGATGTGTTGCAAATGGTAGGACAAAAGGGATAGTGAGGTGAAGGGAAAGTTTCAATATGAACACCTTCTTTGACCGCGTCAGATTCTAGATCTAAATTAAAATCTTCATGAGAAACTGGAAAATCATATGATGTGCTTGGGCATTCGTCACGACATAAAGAAATAGAGTTATCATCAATGGAATGATTACTGCCCAAGGCTGGGGGTTGTTTGAAAGAATTGATTGTACTGGATTTTCCATCGAGATTAGAAGATTGAGATTCGTTCAAGAATGGAAACTCATTGTTTTGACACAAAATATTTCGAAGCAGAGAGAAAAAAAATTGAAAGTGTCCTCACCTTTCTTCTCCTTTACCAGTGCTATCTGACTACCTTGTACCTTATTGCAATTCGAGAATTAAGAGAATGTGAAGAACTTGTCGGTGAAGCAAATTGATCAAGCGGGTCATGGTACAAAGAGTCAGGATGTGAAGAAGATAGAGGATAACATAAATTTGGATAAACCTTGAGATTAGAGTTGTGAACAGTGACATCCTCTTGCGGAATGGAGCAGCGAGTCTTCATTGTAGGCTTCATGAGCCATTCTATAATTTCCTCCATTGAAGCAGGAGAAGAATGAGAAGATGGGCTGGAGATTTGATTCGCAGATTTCCAAGTTTTACGATCACCGCAAGGAGGCACCCACATTGGGGCTGCAAAAGGAGGAGGACAAGGGAAAAAAGAGGTAGTAATCTCCTCCTCTACAATTTGAGGTGCCTCATGATCCACAAGAGTTGGGGGAGAAGGGAAAACATGAGGTTCAGGCTCACTGTATAAGGAGACATGAACCAAGCATTCAAACTCTCATTTCAAGAAATGTGAGTTCAATTTTTTTCAGGAATTTCGTAATAGAGGTGGAGGAACCGATCAGAAAAATCCTCAACTGTTTCATTAGGCTTCATTCTTAAATGACGGATTCTTTCACAGACATATTGGTGGTTATACTTATTGAAAGCTTTAAACAACATCTTGTCAAGCTGATCGAATGAATGAATATAAGAAATGGGTAATCTATGACACCATTGACTAACATGACCTTCGAATGTGAGGGTGAGTAATTTAGCGATGACATCTTCGGAACATATTCTGTGACAAACACAAAGCGGGAGCACTTGAAATAAATGTTCACAAAAAGTTGATTCACCCTCACCATCGAACTTAAATTTGGACAGGTCATGAATAAATTTTTCATGGATGGCACAATTAAGCTCTTTAGAAAAAATCCTGGGGTTATGTTTTGGGGAAGAGACATTTTAAATAAGAGGCTCAAAAAAGACTTTGCGAGCACATATTGTCATCTAGCCCTCCTTCTAGTGCCATTTTGTTGACAGTGATGGAAATCCGTCAACCAAGGGGATCTCCTCGATATGAAGTCCCAATTAGACCTCACACCTTTTGGTGTAAGAGTCCCATTCGATATAAATATATGGTTGCCAAGTTCTCAAATATCTGCCTTGGCTATAGCTATCAACATAGGAGATTAATGCAATGGCATCTTCGAACAACAAGGTGAGTGTGCCTGGTGAGTGTGCAGTGCAACTATATCTAGGTTATCTTACTAGAGAATTTATTTGGGGGGGGGAGAAAAGTAAGCCTCTAAGTGAGAGGTAATAGTACCACCTAGGAAGAGAAACACATGAACCAGAAAGGTCTATCCAACATCCAGCGGAATAGTGCACAGTGGATATGATAGTCGTTACAACCATTGAACAAGGGAAGATCCATCTAACATCTAGCGGAAGAGTCCATAGTGGATGTGACAGTCATAAGGAAAGGTCTACCTAGTATCATGTAGAATAGTTCACAAAGATGTGACAACAGTGACAACCATTACAACACATTCCCAACAAGATAAGCACTAAAACAACCAAAATAGTTTAACTATCTTAGTACATGTGAAAACAAACATGAAATATAAATGCTCACAGAATATTCTTACAAGCATCCATAAGTCATGCATGGAAATGTGTTGGCCTGAAAAGGCTTCTGTAATTAAGCAAAAGTTCCAAGACAAATATTTACATTGTACTTCACTAGCCCCAGTAGTGGGACATTGGAGCCACTCCTTGCTCCTCAAAGAACTGACTGAAACTATTTATGCTTTACAAGACGAGCCAAGGTGAAAAGTGCTTTTCTCATACAATGAAGGGGGTATATATAACCAAGGGGTGATGCTTGACCCTTGTGACTCTTTGACTACTCCCATGACTTTTGCGAGGTCTTTTAATGGCATGGAAGTTGAAGTTGGAGACCTTAAATTTTCTATCACAGAGGCATCTATAGCAGCCGCAATGGAACTCCCACAGGAGGGAGAACATTGGTTCAAAATTAAAAGCTTTGACGAGAGGGCCTGGAGGGTTATCCTACGCAATCCAGGTATGGATATAACCATTTTCAAATGTGGAATCCCTATCTATTCTTTAGAAGAAAAGTGGGCTAGTCTATTGTTGATAATCCAGAAGTTTATTACATGTGAAGGACGCTTTGGGTCCATGTATATGTACCACACCCAGTTGCTGATGAATTTTCTAGAAAATCAAACTCTCAATTTGCCTTACTTTTTATTGAATAGCCTGAAAAAGATGCCCACAACTATCCAAAAGAATCTGGAGGACATAGAACCCACCTGTACCATCACGGCCTTTTGATAATTTTGATTGAAAAACAGTTGAAAGAAAAGGACACCTAGGAACAGTTTTTGGTTAGAAACTTCTTTCAAGATCCACCTGAAACACCAGAGAGCAGCTCAGCAAGGAAGAGTAGGAGAAAGAAAACCAGTGTGAAAATTCAAGACACTCCTACTAACATAGCCAAAGAAATTAATCAAGAAGAGAAGCTATCTGAAAGTAAGAAGGAAAGAATTGAGGATAGGAAGAAAAGAAAATTAAAGGGGAAAAGAAACATTGAGGCTGTCTATCAAACCCCAGAGCCTTCCTCAGAAGAGGACCATCAAATACTGTCTGAAATACTAGTTTATCTTCAGGAACAATCGGCTGCAGCAAAGAAGAAAGGGAAAGAAAAACAGAGTGTGGAGAAAGAGAACACTAGCTTACAAAATTTAAGGAGAACCTCCAGACTTAAAGGGAAATTGAGGACAGTACAAACTAAAGGGCCCCACTTCATTAAATTAGGATGGGAAACACCGGAACAGCCTTCAGCAATCTCTCCTGGCCGTAGCACACACCATACTCCTATTTCTCAGCCAGATTTTGACATGACTCCTACTCAGCCAGATTTTGACATGAGTCCTACTCAGCCAGATTTTGAGATCAGTCCTTCTCAACAGGATTTTGGGGTCAGCCCAAGAAATACTACACCTGAGATAGACCCAAACTAGCAAGAAACGTATGATTATATCGAGTTGTTGGAGAAGACTATCACAGATCCAGGCACTTCATCTACCCAGCCTAATGCAGCACAGGAATCTCTAATCCAATCACTGAAACAGGAAATTTTTGAACTGGAGGTCTTAAATAGACACATCAAAAGAGAAAACGAAATGTTAAAGGAACAAAGCAGATTGGATAAGATCATTCACAATAATACCATGTTGCATCTTGGACTGTGGTAGAAGAAGAATAGGAAGTTGAAGAAAAATAGCAAGAGGTTGAGTAGAGCTCTTATCAACCTCAAATTCAAGTGCTTAATGAGAAAGCCTAAGATGATAGTGGTACCAAGAAAGAAGAGAAGAAGACTGGATGTGCTAGCAGAGGTCTCAGAACACATGAATTGAAGGGAGGATGGACAAAGTTTTGGTTGCATGGGGACATGCAACACCTTCACAATGGGGGTATGTTGAGCCCTGAAACTACATATCTCCTACACACTTTCCTAGACTTTTTCCCCTCACCTGGACCTCATAAGCTATCAAAAATCATTGGATATTGATTCTAAAAGAGAATTGAAATGGTTTTCTAACTATGTTTTTGTGTTTTTTGTTTGAATTAGATTTTGCTCATGAGTTGCGGAATGCAATCACTTTCCACAGCTGATTCAACTTTCCGCAACTGTTTTTGTTAAACTCTAGGTTGCAGGTGTCATCAGGCAAAACAAGACACGTGGGCAAGTTAGAAATGACCTGGACATGGATCAGGTCCTATTGGTTCAGCCGGATTCATTAAGGAAAATCGTGGTCAACGGTGGTCGAATGGTGGTCGAACGAAGGAGTCCTACGGCAACCGGATTCTGTTTTTAAACACGTGTAGGATTCGTGGTCGTTTCTAGATCACTGGGGTCTTGTTGACACCTGTAGGCTGCCCCACAATGTGAATCCAACAACCACTCTTGATAGATTGAATAATCTCGGCAACCAGTATGCTAAGATTACGGACGTTGTCCTTTTACATGTCTTCAGTTAAAGATCTTTCATAGGAAAATAGTTATGAATTTTTGTTATAAATAACGTGTTTCCAAATGCATAGAGTTAGTCTTTGTTGATGTAATTTTGTTGTTAAGTTTATTTTGTCATGACACTAGTCCCATTGTGGTAATGAGAGGATTCTTCCTCTATTTTGAAATATAAAGAAGACTCTGTTTTTATATGACTGCGTGAGCATAATTCTGGACTGATAGCCTGTTGGCCAAGGCTGTGCAGAGGGCCCCTGCATGCTGAGGTTTCATTTTCCTTATTGCTATAAAGTTTTATGCATTGTTTCCTTATTTCCATTGCACATATTCCATAGTTATCCACCTGTGTATATTTCATTTGTTATGGTATTAACATTTCATTTCTGTACATGATTTTGCAGCTCTATATATTGTTGATAATACTGATCAGTGTGTGTGTGTTTCAGGATAGAGTAGGCCCGGGCATTTTCATACAATTCTTGCAATAACTAGTGACATGGGATTAGCCTCTCTGCTGACTTTGCTTTTCTTAGTTTTTTAATTCCAATTATGCTTTGATTTCATTTTTAATTCACTTGCTTTGTTAGTTAGCTTAAATATCAGGTTGCTCATATCATTAACATTATCTCCTAAAGCCATAGCTTAGACTACCTAGCGAGATATCAGACTATGAATGACGTGATTTGATTTTAGTTTTACTTTTCTGCAATTAGATATCAACTTGCTCATATCATTGACGTTATCTCCTAAAGCCATAGCTTAGACTACATGGCCAGCTATCGGACTATGAATGAAGTGAATTGATTAGTAACTTGCTCATATCATTGACGTTATCTCCTAAAGCCATAGCTTAGACTACCTAGCGAGCTATCAGACTATGAATGAAGTGAATTGATTAGATGAGCTTTCTGTACTTAGATAAGCAGCAGAGATAATGGTTTCATGATCAGTAGTTCATTATTTGTTTGATTTGAATAAGAAGCATATTTTCATTCTTGTTTAAGTATTAATTTCATCACTAGTATGTTTTAAGACCTTCTAAAGTGTTAAGTTCTGGAACTCATTATAGAGGACATAATTGCCTTAAAATTTATACCCAAACTTGCCTTCTAAAGTATTCTTAAAACTTAGGAATAGGATTATCATTTGCATTAGGAGACAAACCAAGATAAAACCCCCAAAAACAAGATAAAATTGACAAAAAGTAAGAAAGAGGTTGTCTTGCACTTATAGTGTGCCACACTTAGTCAGTTTACAAATCCCTGATTGATAATTAATGTAGCAATTTAGGACACACTAAATTGACCAAACATTTTGGCGCCATTTCCGGGGAAGTGTAACTAGGTAGCCGATCTCTTACATATAAAAAAAGGGAAATTTATAACTTCTTGAAGTATGCTCTCCTCTTGCACCTAGTGTGATCTGGAGGATCAGAAAAGAGAGTTATTAGTTCAATAATTTCTTGATTATGCTCTCTTATTGCACCTAGTGTGATCTGGAAGATCAAAAAGAGAATTATTAGCCCAACTTGAAAGAAAAATAATAAATAATAAATGACATGCATAGAGCAAGAGATTCTAGGGGAAGGTTTATAGCTAGGGCCAAGAGTTCGATTTTCACAACACCAGCTACTTCAAGGCATAGACAAGATTCACCCCCATCTACTCCCAGCCTTGGGATTCCTGGAATTCAAGGAGCAACAGCTGAATTAGAGGATTCTCCTACACTATCTACTAAATCTGATCTAGGAGAAGAACCTTTCTTCACTTCTAGAGGGGAACACATTGTAATCAAAGAAGTAGAATCACCTGAAGAAGAGGGAAAGGGAGAAACTCTCTCTCGTCCACCCTTGATAAAAGAACCAGAAGACTCTGAGGAAACTATCATGATGGAGGAAGTAGTAGATGGATTTGGAGGAGGGGGTAGAGGTAGAGGAAGAGGAAATAATGGAGGCAACAATGGTGGGGTAGAGGTAATAATGGAGGAAATAGGGAAGGAGATAACACATTGGATTCCTATAGTTGATGAGGAAACCCTTACAACAATGAAAAACATTTCACCATCTGTCTTCCCAAAATTTTATGGGTTGCGAAGTGAGGATCCTGAAACATTTATGTTTGAGTTTGAAGTCGTGTGCCGAACCTATGACTATATGGAAGACTCTCAAAAACTCAAAATGTTTCCTTCAACATTGAAGGGAGCTGCTTTGAAATGGTTTATGGGATTAGTCACCCAATCTATTAGGAATTGGAATGATATGAAACAAACATTTTTGGATAGATACCTGGACTATTACACGCCCACCAATCATAAGGATGAGGTATTTAAAATGATGCAAAAAGAAGATGAAAACTTGGAGGATTTACTTGAAAGATTTCAATACAACTTAAAGAGAGCAAAAATGAGTAATTCAGATGAGGAAACCTTGAAAGCCCTTCTATTGAAATCCATTAGAGATGAATGGGTAGATATTTTAAACATGATGGGGAAGGGAGACATTTCTCAACTTCCACTTCGTGACATAGCAGAACTATGTGTCCATCTCTCGAAGGGAAAATCTAAAACGAGAAAAGGGCCTAGAGATCCTTCTCTTATTAGAGCAAACAAATCTGCAACTGGATCAGTAAGTAGGGCAGACATTGGCAATATGCTTGATGAGTTCAAAACTGATATTCTAGGGAGCCTTAGTGAACAACTAGACACCCTTAAAATACAAAACAAGCAGAAAACAGAAGCCGATGCTTTGGCCATCTTTTGTCCAAAATGTAGGAATAAACATGCTCTAAGGGAATGCCCCTTGGATGCAAAACTTGTAGAAACATGTATGATTTGCTCAGAAAGTCATGAGACTAGGGATTGTCCTTCAATTCCTAGGCTCAAAACTATCTTTCAGGAAGATCTGAATTCAGTAAAATCCCTTCGTTTTGTTTCAAGAAGACCTTGGCAGGGGAAACAAAATCAAGGATTTAATAACCCTATGAACTTTCAACCCCCACCAAATTGGAATTATTGGCAACAACCTTGGCCCCAACCTCAAAATCCATATCAATCATGGGCACAAGGGATGAAAAATCCTTATGGGAGATTTGCTCAATTTTATCAATATCCTCCATCTTTTCAAAATCAAAAAAATCCACAACTTCCAAATCAAAATCCACAACTTTCATTGCCATTTCCACAACAACAACCTTCTCAACAAAATCCAAATCCTCAACTCTTGCTTCCATTTCAACAAAAGACAAATCAACTACCAGCCCAGCCATTGCCAAATCCTAACAATAAAAATCCTCAAAATGCTTACATGGTAGAAGGACAACAATTTCCTACCTATATGAGTGTTCCTCTTAATGATGTACAACTTAGGTTTGGTAAAGTTTTAGAAAAACCTTCTATAGATGTTCGAGAGCAAAGTACTTCTGAGGAGAATTATCTTAAAGTCAATAAAGGTTCTAAGGAAGCATTTCTTCAAAACCCAAACACTCAAAAAGAAAAAGAAAAAGAGTCAACCCCCACAACTCCTATAGTTGAGCAACCTGCATCTTCATCCACACCTTCTTTCCCTGAAATATTACAAATTGACAAAGGGGTGGAAAAGCAAATCTTCTTGCCTGACTATGATTTTCTAGATGAATTAAAGAATGTATGTATCAAGATTCCCTTGCTACAAGCCATTAGAGAGATTCCTATTCTAGCAAAAACAATAAAGGAGTTGAGTCTTAAAAGACCAGGAAGGAAACCAAGAGATATAAGAAGAATCCACCTGGTTGGAAAAATTGCAGATATCATGATGGGAAAAATTACCATGTAGAAGTATGTAGATCCAGGTAGTCCAATTGTCAAGACACATATCAATGGGATAGAAATTCCAAACGCTTTGATTGACTTAGGGGCTGCTATCAACATTATGAGTAGATAGACTATGGAACAACTTAAACTTCCTAATCTTATTTTTACACCCACCTTACTGCAACTTGCAGATAGATCAATAATCAAACACGCTGGTGTACTAGAAGATATTTCAGTCTCCTTAGATTCTTGGGAATATCCAGTAGATTTCATGATTTTGACTCCCAAGAGTAATTTAGGAGGGCACCCACTTATCTTAGGTAGATCTTGGCTAGCCACAGCTGATGCCTTCATTAGTTGTAGATCTGGGGATATGTACATTTTTTATGGTAGTTCGACAAAGAAATTCAATTTGTATCCTCCAGCAAAAGCAATTAAAGAAGTAGGAGACAATGAATGGGTCAATGATGAGGACAGTATACAACCTATCTTTACCATTTCTGAAATTAGTGAGGATAGTCAAATTCTGAACACACTAGAAAATTTTGAAACATCTTCAGAATATGACCACACACAATTTGAGATAGATTTTGATATTGAGTATTTATCATCAAGACAAATGTCTCTTTACTCTATGGAAGAGTTCGGTATTTCTACCATTGAGATTTTTCCAGGTAAAACATTGAATATCAACAAAAATTTGGAAAAATCACAACAGGAAGAACTAACCAAAATCTTGCAAAACATTCTACTACATTTGCATGGGAGTATATTGATATGAAAGGGATTGACCCTAAGACTTGCATTCATCACATCTATATCGAGGAAAATAGTAGACCAATAAGACAACCTCAGAGAAGGATGAATCCAAATCTTAGGGAGATAGTGAAAGAAGAGCTCCAAAAACTACTCAATGTAAACTTCATTTATCCAATTTCAGATAGCCGATGGGTTTCTCCTTTGGTTATAGTACTTAAAAAGAATGGTAAATGGAGGGTATGCATTGATTACAGGGAATTGAATAAAGAAACTTTGAAGGATCACTTTCCTTTGCCCTTTATCGATCAAGTATTAGATACATTAGCAAGCAAAAAGTACTTTTCATTTCTAGATTGTTTTAGTGGTTATAATCAAATTCAGGTATCACCTGAAGATCAGGATAACACCACATTTACCTTTCCATGGGGAAATTTTTCTTATCGAGTGCTTCATTTTGGATTATGTAATGCACCCGCAACATTCCAAAGAGCAGTGCTAGGAATTTTTTCTGATCTAATCCATGATTATGTAGAGGTTTATATGGATGATTTTACAGTTTATGGTGATTCATTTGAAGAGGCATTAGAAAGTTTGGAAAAAGTCCTTATAAGATGTAAAGAAACAAACCTTTCATTAAGCCATGAAAAATGCTTTATGATGTTTACTGAAGGTATTGTTTTAGGACATCATATTTCAGGGGATGGGATTAAAGTTGATAAATCAAAAGTCGAAGTCATCTCCAAGTTGCCTATTCCAAATTGTCAAAAAGATGTTAGAAGTTTTCTGGGATTCATTGGATATTATAGAAGATTTATAGAAAGCTTCACTAAAATAGCATCTCCACTCTTCAAACTGCTTACAAAAGACTGTGAATTCAATTGGGGTCCTGATTGCCAATCAGCATTTGAAACTATGAAAACAAGAATATCTGAAGCGCCTATCTTGAGAGGACCGAATTGGAAACTTGCTTTCCATATTTCTACAGATGCTTCAGATACAGCTCTAGGGGCTGTGTTGGGACAAAAAGATTTAGTTCCTTATGCCATTTACTATACCAGTAAAAATTTAACTCCCACTAAGTTGAACTATAATGTGATTGAAAAAGAGTTCTTAGTTGTTGTTCATGCAATCAATAAGTTCAGACATTATATAACAGACTATGAAACTTTTATTCATATTGATCATTTTGTAATTAGATATCTAATGAACAAACCTATTACTAATGGCAGAGTTACAAAGTGGCTCCTACTTTTACAGGAATTCAATATTACTATGTTGGATAGACCAGGGAAACAAAATACAGTAGCTGATTTCTTGTCTAGGATTCAGAATACTAAAGAAGATTCTCCTGTAGAGAACAAGTTTCCTGATGAATATTTATTTGCACTAACTACTAAGACCCCTTGGTATGCAGATATAGCTAACTATTTGGTTACAGGGAAACTACCTCCACATTTATTTCCTGGTGAAAGAAGAAAGATTATCAGGAGAGTTCAAATATTCATCGGATTTCTAACGAATTGTTTAAAAACAAGGGCAGAATCTTGTGATCAATAAGATGTGTTAAGGAAGATGAAATGCCTGAAATCCTCAAGCATGTCATGATGAACCATGCGGCGGACACTTTGCCTGACAAAAGGACAGCCTATAAAATCCTCTCTTTAGGATATTATTGGCCATCCCTCTTCAAAAGTGCAAAACAATATGTCAAAGGTGTGACAGCTGCCAAAGAGTAGGGAAACCTACCCTTTCAAATGAAATGCCATTGCAGCCACAGGTACTCATCAAACCCTTTGAAAATTTGGATTTAGACTTCATTTGACCTATTAACCCACCATCTAAACAAAAAAAGTATATATTGGTATGTACTGATTATGTCACTAAATGGGTAGAACCCAAAGCATTATTTTCTGCTACTGAGCATTCAGTTATTAGTTTTCTTTATGAGGACATTTTTACTTGCTTTGGTGTTCCAAGAGAATTGTGACAAATCAGGGAGGCCAATTCACATCCAACCTGGTGGAGAAGCTGATGGAAGAATACAAGTTAAGCACAGAAAATCTACTCCTTACCATTCGCAAGCAAATGGTCAAGTAGAGTCTACAAACAAAATTCTTTAAGGCATCATTACCAAGATTGTTCATCTGCACAGAAGAGATTGGGTAGAAAGGCTTCCTGAAGCCTTATGGGCCTACAGAACTACATGGAGGAATACAACAGGACATTCTCCCTATGAACTTGTTTATGGGAAAGAAGTCCTGCTCCCCATTAAGTTCCAAGTTAAAAGTTTCAAGATGGCAGTTCAGTTGGGAATGGATCTATCAGAAGCCCAACAGCATAGAATGGAGCAGTTGAATGAACTAGATGAGATCAGACAAGAGGCAATCCTAAGAACCGATCTAGGTCAATATCAAATAGCTAAGTGGCATGACAAATACATCAAAGAGAAAAAGTTTCAAGAAGGAGATTGGGCATTGCTATTTGATTCCAAGTTCAAGGATTTCAAAGGTAAATTTCAAACTCATTGGCTTGGGCCATATGAGATCAACAAAGTCTTTAGTAATGGAGTGGTAAGAATCAAAACCATTGATGAATATCAAACTCCTCTTATTGTGAATGGTTGCTGATTAAAGATCTATCATAAGCCACTCTCAAAGGAGGAATTTGTCAAAATATTTCAGGATAATTCTGCAATAAGGTTGGTGAAGAAGAATCCTTCTTCTCCACCAGCCTAGTCCTTGTTCTTTCTCTGTATGAAAAAAATAAATTAAATAAATAAATAAAATTGTATAAGCCTGAAAACCAATCACTGATTGGCAGTGTTATACAGAAAATACAGGGCGAAAATCAGAATCTTCTGACACCCTATATTTTCCAAAAAAAAAAAGTCTCTCTCATTTCATAGTCTCATGTCACTCTACTTCACTTCATCTCACTTCACTTCACTTCATCTTATTTCATTTCATTATCATATTCCGCTAATAAAATTCCTTTCATGACCAGTTTTCATTCACTCAGTCATCATTCATCCATCTCCATTCAGGCATATGTCCACTATGTCAGTTTCCGTAGCTGAATCCTGTTTTCGTAGCTACAAACTGATTTCGCAGCTAGTTGTTGATTTTGCAGCTAGCACTCTGTTATTCAACAATGACAGTCAAATGTTAGCCAAATAAAAAAAAAAACAAATGCAGGTATGATAAAGGAAATATGTTGAAGATATGAAGCACCTAAAAGCATCAAAGGGGAGCAGCTAATCAAAGGATAATGGATGGAAGTGGCAAAAAATTCCAAGGTATGAGTAAGATTCATTTCAAATAGCAATTTAAAACACATTCTATATAGTTATGAAACCATGGCTCCATTATATGTAATGATTTCCATTGATGGCTTCCATAACCATTCCATGGCATTGACTCCTCCACGAACCTTGCATTAATTTTTAAACGGCCTCATGATCAGCCTCCGGATTTAACTCGTGTTTGGTTGTACTTTGACACTCTACCTGTTAAACCGGGTAATTATGGGGGCGTAATCGATTTGATCACAGCTCTTCCCCGCCGCACGAATCCACAGCCATTTTGAAAACATACTCACACCTATTTTGCATCCTTTTATCTTAAAATCCAAGTTCATTCTATTCCCATACTATTTCGTTTGTCATTTCTACCCTATTTACATAAGCCTCCGCTCCGTTCCATGAACGCATTCCTGCTACCTGTTCTCTGTTTCTCCATTTACAATCACTGGTTTTTTCTCCATAAATCTTGTCCATTCCCCACTAACCCAACCTTCTCACTTTTGTTCATCCATTACTCACGTGGACATATTTTAAGGCAAGAGGAAGGAATGGGTTTTTGTTGAGAGCAAAACCGGAAGGGCCCAAATTCATCGAGGCATATCCACAATTGAAAAGAATACTAAGGAAGCCACGGTGGCTACAATTCATTCAAAAGTTCAGAGGCAACAATAAAGAAATTACGAAGACTTTTGCGAGGTCTTTTAATGGCGTGGAAGTTGAAGTTGGAGACCTTAAATTTTTTGTCACAGAGGCATCTATAGCAGCCGCAACGGAACTCCCATAGGAGGGAGAACGGTGGTTCAAAAATAAAAGCTTTGACTAGAGGGCCTGGAGGGTTATCCTACGCAATCCAGGTATGGATATAGCCATTTTCAAACGTGGAATCCCTGTCTATGCTTTAGAAGAAAAGTGGGCCAGTCTATTGTTGATAATCTAGACGTTTATTACATATGAAGGACGCTTTGGGTCCATGTATATGTACCACACCCAGTTGCTGATGAATTTTCTAGAAAATCAAACTCTCAATTTTCCTTACTTTTTATTGAATAGCCTGAAAAAGATGTCCACAACTGTCCAAAAGAATTTGGAGGACATAGAACCCCACCTGTACCATCACGGCCTTGTGAAAATTTTGCTTGAAAAATAGTTGAAAGAAAAGAAGGACACCTAGGAACAGTTTTTGGTTAGAAACTTCTTTCAAGATCCACCTGAAACACCAGAGAGCAGCTCAGCAAGGAAGAGTAGGAGAAAGAAAACCAGTGTGAAAATTCAAGACACTCCTACTAACATAGCCAAAGAAATTAATCAAGAAGAGAAGTTGTCTGAAAGTAAGAAGGAAAGAACTGAGGATAGGAAGCAAAGAAAATTAAAGGGGAAAAGAAACATTGAGGCTGTCTATCAAACCCTAGAGCCTTCCTTAGAAGAGGACCATCAAATACTGTCTGAAATACTAGTTTATCTTCAAGAACAATCGGCTGCAGCAAAGAACAAAGGGAAAGAAAAACAGAGTGTGGAGAAAGAGGGCACTAGCCTACAAAATTTAAGGAGAAGCTCCAAACTTAAAGGGAAATTGAGGACAGTACAAACTAAAGGGCCCCACTTCATTGACTTAGGAGGGGAAACACCGGAACAACCTTTAGCAATCTCTCCTGGCCGTAGCACACACCATACTCCTATTTCTCAGCCAAATTTTTACATGAGTCCTTATCGGCTAGATTTTGAGATCAGTCCTTCTCAACCATATTTTGGGATCAGCCCAAGAAAGACTACACCTGAGATAGACCCAAACCAGCAGGAAATGTATGATTATATCGAGTTGTTGGAGAAGACTACCACAGATCCAGGCACTTCATCTACCCAGCCTAATGCAACACAGAAAGCTCTAATCCAATCACTGAAACAGGAAATTTTTGAACTGGAAGTCTTAAATAGACACATCAAAAGAGAAAATGAAACATTAAAGGAACAAAGCAGATTGGATAAGATCATTCACGACAATACCATGTTGCATCTTGGGCTGTGGCAGAAGAAGAATAGGAAGTTGAAGAAAAAGAGAAAGAGGTTGAGTAGAGCTCTTATCAACCTCAAATTCAAGTGCTTAATGAGAAAGCCTAGGATGATAGTGGTACCAAGAAAAAAGAGAAGAAGAATGGATGTGCTAGCAGAGGTCTCAGAACACATGAATTGAAGGAAGGATGGACAAAGTTTTGGTTGCATGGGGACATGCAACACCTTCACAATGGGGGTATGTTGAGCCCTGAAACTACATATCTCCTACACACTTTCCTAGACTTTTTCCCCTCACCTGGACCTTATAAGCTATCAAAAATCATTGCATATTGATTCTAAAAGAGCATTGACATGGTTTTCTAACTATGTTTTTGTGTTTGTTGTTTGAAATAGATTTTTCTCATGAGTTGCGGAATGCAGCCACTTTTTGCAGCTGATTCAACTTTCCGCAGCTGTTTTGTTAAACTCTAGGTTGCAGGTGTCATTAGGCAAAACAAGACACGTGGGCAAGTTAGAAATGACCTGGACATGGATCAGGTCCTATTGGTTTAGCCAAATACATTAAGGAAAGCCGTGGTCAACGGTGGTCAAATGGTGGTCCAACGAAGGAGTCCTACAGCAACCGGACTCTGTTTTTAAACACGTGAAGGATTCGTGGCCGTTTCTAGATCCTTGGGGTCATGTTGACACCTGTAGGCTGCCCCACGATGTGAATCCAATAGCCACTCTTGATAGATTGAATAATCTCGACAACCACTATGCTAAGCTTACGGACGTTGTCCTTTTACGTGTCTTCAGTTAAAGATCTTTCATAGGAAAACAGTTATGAATTTTTTTTATAAATAACGTGTTTCCAAACGCATAGAGTTAGTCTTTGTTGATGTAATTTTGCTGTTAAGTTTACTGTGTCGTGACACTAGTCCCACTGTGGTAACGAGAGGATTCTTCCTCTGTTTTGAAATACAAAGAAGACTCTGTTTTTATATGACTGCATGAGCATAATTCTGGACTGATAGCCTGTTGACCAAGGCTGTGCAGAAGGCCCATGCATGCTGAGGTTTCGTTTTCCTTATTGTTGTAAAGTTTTATGCATTGTTTCCTTATTTCCATTGCACATATTCCATAGTTATCCACCTGTGTATATTTCATTTGTTATGGTATTAACATTTCATTTCTGTACATGATTTTGCAGCTCTATATATTGTTGATAATACTGATCAGTGTGTGTGTGTTTTAGGATAGAGTAGGTCTGGGCATTTTCATATAATTCTTACAATAACTAGCGACATGGGATTAGCCTCTCTGCTGACTTTTCTTTTCTTAGTTTTTTTTAATTCCAGTTATGCTTTGATTTCAGTTTTAATTCACTTGCTTTGTTAGTTAGTTTAAATATCAGGTTGCTCATATCATTGACGTTATCTCCTAAAGCCATAGCTTAGACTACCTGGCAAGCCATCGGACTATGAATGACGTGATTTGATTTTAGTTTTACTTTTCTGCAATTAGATATCAACTTGCTCATATCATTGACGTTATCTCCTAAAGCCATAGTTTAGACTACCTGGCGAGCTATCAGACTATGAATGAAGTGAATTGATTAGTTTGATTTGTTGAATGTAGTAGCTTAACTCATTTTTCTTTCTGTACTTAGATAAGCAGCAGAGATAATGGTTTCATGATCAGTAGTTCATTGTTTGTTTGATTTGAATAAGCAACATATTTTCATTCTTGTTCAAGTATTAATTTTATCACTAGTATGTTTTAAGACCTTCTAAAGTGCTAAGTTCTGGAACTCATTATAGAGGACATAATTGCCTTAAAATCTATACCCAAACTTGCCTTCTAAAGTATTCTTAAAACTTAGGAATAGCATTATCATTTGCATTAGGACACAAACCAAGATAAAACCCCCAAAAACAAGATAAAATTGACAAAAAGTAAGAAAGAGGTTGTCTTGCACATATAGTGTGCCACACTTCGTCATTTTACGAATCCCGAATTGATAATTAATGTAGCAATTTAGGACACACTAAATTGACCAAACATTAGGAAATATGGATTGAGGCTAGGTTGCTAGGAAAACTATGGAATTTGGTTAAGTGTAGGGTCAGTGGAACCAATGTGAACTATGATAGAACTTGACTATGATCGCATTCTTGAACACTTAGCAATATAACATAGACCATCTAGAACATGTGAAAACATATTTCACTTAATGCAAAAACCTTTGTGGAGGCTTACGACAAGTGTGGCTCCGATGATTGACTTTGTGAGGAAAATGGCGACACTTGTGTAATAGTGTGTGAAACTTTGGAAATGACTGTGAAACATGTCTATATTATGAGAACAACTCATTCTCATAAAGGTTTCCCCTTGAAGCAAAACAAACTTCCCTTTGCATGACAAGCGATGATCCCCATGCCTGAAGATGACACATGTTATATAAAGATGAAAACATGAACAACACTTAACATTTAGGAAGGGAGCATGAAATCATGAGCTTACCAATAAGTGACTAAGGAACGACTGATCATAGGATCCACATTCCGCTCCAAAATTTAGGTGTAGGCCAAAATTTTGAAGGGTGTTGCATCTGCTACAACATGTTCCTAACAAGGTTGTATCTGACAGTGATGCCAAGTTCACTTCCAAGTTTTGGAAAGAGATGTTTGCAGGTTTGGGGATAAAGTTGGCTTTCAGTACAACTTATCATCTGCAAATACATGGATAGACAGACAGGGTTAATAGGATTGTTGAGGACATCTTGAGGATGTATGTCATGCATCAACAACAAAAGTGAGAAGTGTATCTTCCACTGGTAGAGTTTGTGTATAATAATGGGTATCATGAATCATTGATGATGAGTCCATTTGAGGAACTTTATGGATAAAGTTATAATACTCCTATCAGCTTGAGTGATTCGGTGAATAAGGTGTTAATCAGACTGGAGATGTTTTCAAATATGGAACAAGAAATACATGTTATTAAGAGGAATTTGAAGGCAACACAAGACAGGAAGAAGGGTTATGCAGACCAACACATGGCAGTTAAGGAGTTTCAGGTTGGGGACCATGTGATTGCACATCAAGCCCAAGAGGAGCTCGTTGAGGATTGGGTCATGTGCCAAGTTGGAACCTCAGTATTGCAAGCCTTTTGAGATCCTTTAGAGGATTGGACTTGTGGCCTACATACTTGCACTACCTGCGGCAATGAAATTCGATGATGTTTTCCATGTTTCATTGCTTAAGAAGTATGTCTAGGATATTGATCATGTGATTTACTGGTCTGTATTGCGAATGGAGCCAGAGGGAGAATTCTAGTCACAACCTCAATGCATATTGCAGTGTAAACAACTCATGCTCTGGAACTGAGCAATCGATCAAGTTAAAGTGGCATGGAAACACTTTGGCCCCAATAAAGCTACATGGGAGATGGAGGATCAGATGCGAGATTTATATCCTTAATTATTTTTTGGGTCAAGCAAATGAGTTTTGGTATATGCAAATGGTTGTAGATATTGCAATGAGATATGTTATAAAGATCCAATAAGTGGTATGATTATCATGTTTGTCATGTTGGTCATGGTTTGCAGTAGTTGTTTGTTGTAAATATTACATCAAGCTATGTTATAAAGCTCCATATGCAGTATGTTTTGGTTAACGGTTTTGTTGGGTATAGGTGTCATAGAACACCGAGAACGGTGTTCCCCTAAGCGGGAGGGGTTTGTGATAACCTCGAGTTAAAAGTTCATGTAATAAAGGTTAATAAAGGCAAATAAGACCAAGGTCATGGGACACATATTCCAAGTTGAATGCAAAGATATATTAATTGACATTTTATTTATGAAATAAAGGAAAATAGAAGAAAAGGTAGGCGAAGAGATAGAAATTTGCATGAGATGGAAATTAGAAGGAAAATTAGGGAAAGCGAAGAAAATAGAGGCCTTAGTGATAAAAAGGCTTCTGAGGATCAATTCACAACCTTTTTTTTGTTAATTTAGTTATGGAATTAGTGATAAAGAGAGAGAAGAGCACCAAGAGGAGAAAGCAAGCAAAGGAAGGAAAAGGACAAGCAAGAGAATGCAAGTAAAAGTAAAGAGAGCAAGGAGAAGGTTGGATCAACAGCTTCAGCAAGAAGATTTCACAAGGTAACGGGTTGCATGCATGCTTTCCTAGCTGATGTGTGAATGTATGTTACATGCATTTCGTTGATTCTTCCCT